>APFE030360122.1:0-16408 GCA_000404065.3 Pinus taeda | reverse complement strand
GTACACAACAGAAGGTAGCTGGGAAAAGGAAAATGTGTATTTTCCCATCAACTATGCATTTACAACAATGGACAAGAAACATGGACACAAATTTTAAAAGAAAAAAAAGAGAGGAGTCACCAATTGGTATAGTGTGTTGGTGGCAGGTGGCACAATTTCCATTGGTTGACAAGAATTGTTGTCGGCAAATTTGTTTGAATGATTCCCAAGGAAAAGACAATTTGAATTTGTTGTTGGGACAATGGAAAAGATGGTAGTATGGTTCGAACTACCAAGGGAGAGGTAGCAACTAGACAAGAAATTTGAATTGTTCATTAGAGAAAGTTTGAGGTCTAAAATGGGACTCAAAAGAAAAATGTACAACCAAAATCAAATTTATAAGAACCAATAGGATTCAAGATGATGATGTCAATGATGGGGGATAATTCACCATTTTTGGAGTAAATAAGTAAAAAGTTAAAAAAAAAAAAACCACATTTTCCACTTGTATTTTCAACTTATCTCCCTACAGTTTTACTCAAATTTCAAGTGGGAGCACTCATTGGATGTATTATTTAATTCCCAATCCAAGGAGTACCCATGTTGCATAATTTTGATGGACCCTTCTACACGAAAAATGAGAAATACATGAAAAACATGATTGCAACCACATTTTTCATGTATATCTCATTTTTCATGTCACAGGGTCCATCAAAAGTATGCAACATGGGCACTTCTTGGATGAGGAATTAAGTTCAGTATCCAGTGAGTGCTACTGGTAAAAATTCAAGTAAAACCATAAGGAGATAAGTATACGAGTTGAAAAGTAGTTTTTCCATTTTTCCCTCTAAACTTTGATGATGTAATCTAATCTTATTTTATTATTTCCACTATTATTTTATAATATTCCTTAGGAGGCCCATTTTAGACCTCAAAATTTCTCTAATGTGAAGCAAAGGCAGAGGGGAGTTTGATGTTTCCTAGGAACAACATAGAGAACAAGGGAGACATTGGAATTACTGAAGAAAGACTAGAATCTAGTTGTTGAATAGTAGAGAGAAATTTGAACTTTGTAAAATAACATTCCAATGAGAAGAGAAGAAAAGCTACAAAGGGAAGCAAAGAAGAAATTATTTTGGTTGGAAAGAAGTCTGGAAGAAAACACTTCTAGGTGAGGAGGTATTTTCCTTTCGAATCCCCATGTCCAGAGGGGGGAGATGGTATTTCTCAGAAATCCCTAACAGATGGGGTGGAGGAAATAATCCTAGGAAAACTCCTGGAAGGTTTCTAAAGGCCCACTTGTTGTATGTCCGATTTTGTTTTGGTTCTAATGTCCCCAAATTTGGGTGGAACCACAGTGTCCTTGTGCATTGGTTGATTGTAGCTTAGTTGGAGGAAGGAGGTGTTAAAATCTCTGATTTATTGGTTCAATTGGTAGTTTTTCTTAAATCCTTGAGCAAAGGACCTCTTCGTCTCTGGAATCTAGCTCAGAGGTGATAGCTACAAGTGAGGACTAGTTGTAGCTATCTATGGTTGGGTGAAGAGTCATTGTCCCAAACTCAATTTCCCATAATTTTTAAAGATAAGTGGTCCTCATATATTTTCAATGTTAATGAAAGTGTGTTACATTTTTTTATCTAGAATGGTGGTATTAATGTGTGAGGAATTCTTGTGATCTATTGCTTATATGCATGACTAATATGTTGTTGTTTTTGTTACAAAGGTGCTAGAACAAAGCATGTGTTTGTTTCGGTCATGATTCATAAATAACCAGTATGGAAATCTTTTATTGTTGCAGTACTTAATTTATTTTGATGGAAAAATATTTCTAGCACTGATAATGTCTATTAGTATTATTAATGGAGATTTATTTCCTTCTGGCCCTAACTGAATGTCTATTTCACATGAATATTATCCCCAAATCTTTAGTTATGTTTCTCATATTTTGGGGTCTACATTCTATTCTCTGTAATCTCGAGTAAAACGATTATGGAAACGACAGGGAATTACAAATTGGGTAATTTGTTTTACGTTTTTTGCATTCTGGGGTTGGAGTAATAACACACTTTTACTGTGTGTTGGTCCATATTTCAATAGATATGTTTTCCAATGAAATAGTGGTTAGTGCAAACGAGAAAGTTGTTGCAGTTATAACTAGAAAATGTATGTTATTATAATACTTCGTGTATGCTTTATAAGCCCTTTAAAACAAATTGATGGTATCATTCTATAGTGGCATGATGTGCCTTTTGTGCTAAATTCTGGCCATTCTATGGTCTTGTGGGCGTAATATGTTGGAGTAGAAGTTTCCTTGAAAGCGAGCTTGCAGTTCATTATTTGCATTGTGCTTGGAAACACATTTGTATTATAGGCATGGATTACCGGTTTCCATATATATATATCTATATATAGATATATATATATTTCTAGTTATATAGTTGCAGTTATAACTAGAAAATGTGTGCTAGTACAGTGCTTCTTATATGTGTTATAAGACTTTTAAAACAAATGGATAATATCATCCTATAGCGGCACAATGTGCCTTTGTGCTAAATTATGGTCATTCTATGGCCTTGCAAGCATACTCTTCTAGAGTAGAAGTTTCTTTGAAGGCAGGGTCCTTGTTCATTATTTGCATTGTGCTTGGCAGCACATTTGTATTTTCTTTCCCCGAGGGAAAATTGTAATTTCCATTATACACAATATTGAAAATTACATGTTGTAGATGTTGCAATGGAGCATATCTCAAAAATTGTGGCCACATATTTCCCCTTTATCATAAACTTCAATAAAAAAACATACTGCATATAAGTAGTTGTGTGTATATACAAAAAGAAAAAAATCATAAATAAGTTATCTACAGAGAATATTAAAATATGTCCCACCTATAATCCCCAAAGGATCAAGAAGCTGTTGAACCCTCTGTCTTAATGAAAGGCCTGTGATAGTGTTGATAATGATCTTGCTCCATCAATTATTGTATCAAACATGAACCCAAATGTTGCTTCGTAGCTTCTTTGGATAGACTGTAGACAGTCTGGTTCCTTTCCCTGTGTATGTGATAACATGTCACCAAGTCCAATTGTGATTTTAAAATCATAAATTCATCCAAAAGATTTTTGAGTGTGTGCATGTGACAATTTTCTTCTTGGTTGAACCATTTAATGATGATTTTTGAATCCCCATAAACATGAATTTGCTGACAACCCTTTTCGAGGGAGAAAATAAGAAATAATCTGACATTGTTTAATTCAATATAATTGTTTGTGCCTCTCCCTAATCCAATTTTTAATTTAAAAAGTGATTTTCACTTAATAATAGTACAACCCCATCACCACAACATTCTATTCGAGCGAATCCATCAAAATAGGCCCATGGGATTTCAATGACTTCATGGCAAGTGTTCCTAATCCTCTGTTGTTAATCATCTTTAGGGATCAGCTATTATGTAGCCACTATATGGGAGCTAGAGATTATCTAATTATGTTCTTTATCTAGAAATATTTTTTTGTTCCCACCCAACCAAATGGCCTAACAAACTAGAAGGGGCAGATTTTGAGTTTAATAGGGTGTGCATGGTTCCACCGGGATTACTAATTGACTCTGCCACCTAATATTAATAGCCAACAGTTGATAAATCTAGTTCCAAACTTGGATGGAGATGGGACACTCAAGGAAATGATGATTTATAGATTTTGCATCCACCATACATAAAGCACACTAGGTTAGACCATGAAAGGATCAACATTGACGATTATCACCTATAGGAACCTTATTTCTTAATAGGCACCAGATAGAAAACTTAGTTCTAGGGGGAAATTTCAGTTTCTATATCAACTTCCACCACCAAATACTGTTTTGGTTCTTTTTCTGCACAGATGAAGAGGTAACCGTCTTTTGGTGGGTAATTGTCATGGGATGTGAGAGTCCATATGAGTTTGTCCTCATTTTCTTGAATTCTAATATGAGCTTTCGAAAGGGCATTAATGTATATATTCCAATCCTAATTCCATTAAGCCATAATTTGGATATCATGTGTTGACTTCTAGCTCTGACCCAACAAAGTCAAGTTTTCACTATCTACAATTTGATTTAAGGTTCTGTATCCTTCTTCCATGAGAAACTATTGCATATATTATGGAAGGATATGTGCATTTGCATTTCCAGACCAAGCATCCAAGCCAAGGTGACCCTATTCTCCGATCCCTACCCTCCATGCCAGGCCAACCTTGATATTTTCAAAGGAGTTTAAGACCACTCTCCACATCGAGGATATCTCTGATCTGTTCTAGCGAGGCAGTCTGATCCAATCCTCGACCTTATATATATATATATTATATATATATATATATATATATATATATATATATATATATATATATATATATTATATATATTATATATATATATATATATATATATATATATATATATATATATATATATATATATATATATATATATATATATATATATATATATATATATATATATATATATATATATCTGTGTGTGTGTGTAACCACTTTTTTTCGTAAGCTATTGGAAGAAATAAGATTCCATCCCATTTTGGTAGCCAGGGATTTAGAGAAATTGAGTAATTTTTTCATGCTCCTCCCTCCCCATTTTTTGGGTAGATCTATTTGCTCCCATCTAATCCATGTGAAAATATTACCTTCTTTCTTCCCTTGCCAAAGAAATATGCAACAAATATTTTGGACTTTGTGGAGGATTCCTATTGGGATCCAAGATAATAACATCCAATATACAAGAATGGCCTCTAAGACATATTCAATAAGGACCAATCTCCTAGCATTAGAGAGCCAACTATGATGCCAAATTTTTATTCTGCTTTCAATGTTAGCAATTAGCCATGACCAGTTAGCTATTTTGAAATTATTATGTTTCATTAGAAAGCCAAGGTACTTCAATCCTTCTTCAAATTCCAATTGCTTGAATGGGAACCTCTCTGATGCATAGGAAATTTCATATGAAGAGCATTATGATGAAGTTAAAGTGGATTTAGATTGATTGGTTTCCATGCCTATAGCCTTACAAAAAATATTGAGAATGCTAGAAATGACAAATGAGTCACTAATAGCTCCATTCATAAAAGGAGGACATGATCAACAAATAGAAGGTGAGACAAAGTTATGTTAGTTGTAATCTTGATGCCTTTAAATCTCCCACGCTCCCTATCTATAATTATCAGTCTACTCAATCCTTCCATAAATAACAGAAAGAGTAAGGGGGGTAATGGAAATCCTTATCTAAGGGCCCTTTTAGCATGAAAGAAATTTGTAGCCGATCCATTGATCATAATGTGGTAAGAGATCGAGGATACACAAAACATAATTTAATTGATAAAATTATTATGGAAACCCACATGAGTCAATAACATCTGAAGATACAACCAACTTTTCCCATTGAAATCTTTTGATAAATCATTTTTCATAAGCATTCCCTTGAGTTTCTTAACTTTGATGGAATGCAGTGCCTCCTGAGTGATACCAATTGCTTCATGGATCTGCCTATTTTCCAAAAGGAAAATTGTTCCAAGGAGATGTGTTGGGATAAAATGGCCTTGATTTTGTTAGCGATGATTTTGGAAATTATTTTATATATACATTTACATAATGATATAGGCCTAAAATAATTGTAGCTGACAGGATTATAAGATTTTGGATTCAAAGCAATGAAGGTAGCATTAAAGGCCTCATACATTCTCCCATTCTTCCTATAACCTTCAATTACAATTAGAAGATCGTTCCCTATTAATCCAAAGAAAGTGAGGTAGAATTCAACTGGCCACCCATCTAGACCAAGACTCTTATATTTCCTAAACCACTTCAAAAGTACTTCCAGTTCACCCATTGCAATCGGAGAAAATAGGTCTTCATTATCTTCTTCATTGACAAATCAAGGGAAAAGTCTAACCACCTTGATGATTTTTGCCAAAGTGGCCTCCTGCTAGGCTTTAAATAGATTGTTGAAGTGCTAAATGCCCAAGTTAGCTAGACTCCTGAATGTCTGATTAGGATTACCATCCTCATCCTGTAGGGACCATATGGTGATAATGCATTTTCTTCCTCTAGAAAACTGTTGGAAAAATTTGGTGTTGTCATCTCTGGATTTCATCCATATAACTCTTCTTCTAAATATCTATGTTTCTTCTCTATCCCTTAACAACTTGATTTTATCTAGCTCAAGTTGTGTGATGCATTGTTTTGATTCCAGTGATACAAAACCACCATTAGCTAATTCCTCTTCAATTTTACTAAGGGCTTATTCATCTTTTATATTCCTTACCTTTTCCCATTCAATCGTCCTTTTTTTGAGACAATGAAGGTTCTATTCCAGATGCTTAGCTAGTAGGATATTAACAGAAGGGTTCCATACCTGCCACTCCATTTTGACCAAACCATGATAATCTTCATTTCCTAGACAGATTGAGTTGAACTTGAATGGAGCACGCAGTTTAGGGATCCTTCTGGCAATTTCCAAAAATGTAAGGGAGTGATCAAATATACCCCCCAAACCGACCTGTTGTCTAACCAAGTTGAACTTTTCCATTAGGTGTTCCTTAATGAGAAATATATCCAATCGCCTCACCAAAGAGGCATTTCTTATTCTATGATTTCTCCAAGTAGGCAGAGAATGTGCAAATTTAATATCGATGAGTTTATTGGTTTCAATCATTTTCTCAAAAACTTCAATGAGTGAGTCTACCTATGCGTCGTGTCCCCAGGATTCTACAAGACCCAAAGAAAAGTTTAAAATGGCCCCTAGGATTAAATTGCCCACTTGCATGAAAGTAGTACCCATGAGATAATCCCATAATTCCTCTCTGTTGTGGCATGGTCCATAAATATTGATCAACAAAAATTGCAGGCTAATCACTTCTAATAATATGTTTGCTCTTAGCGCACCCTCCTGTCCCTAAACATTCAAAAATTTCATAGTTCTTCCATTTATCCCCATAGAAAAACCTCCCAAACACCCTTTTACATCTCGGGCATGGAAAGTCCAACCTGGATCCATTGCTTTGAGAATTGAGACAATCTGTTCGCTTGGCCCTAAGATCTCCTGAAGAAAGATTACATCCAATTTTTCGTACGCGATTAATCATCTAAGGGATAATTTTATATTAGGGCTAGCCAACCCTCTGCAATTAAAGGATAGCCACGTCATTTGGTAACCAAAATTGGGTTGCTTCTTGCTCTAAGAACCTTTTCAGTATAAAATTTACTTTTGTTATGAAACCAACTCAAGAAAAGATAGAAAATATAGATCAACGCCTTAGAATTCAGCCTCTTCGAGGGGGAAATCTCCTCTACATTACATAAATGAACAATTCTTGGATGATACAAATGATAAAACCTCCTTTCTATATGTAGGTGTCTAAGGAGTCACAATATAACCCAGCCGACCTAACAATAATAACATAAAGCCACAAAAATAACATTATAGGGATTCTATGGGGCATAGTAATAACAATATGGGGACAATAGGGGCACAAAAATATTAATAAGGGGTACAACTACAATAGTAATGGGGTAATCACTAGTATTATAGGGACCTAACATGCCCCTCTCCTTCAAAAAAAGTGTTGTCCTCAACACTTAGTAGTTTTGGATGCTTCTGTATAAAATTCTCATCCTCCCATGTGGAATCTTCAGCAGATAAGTTCTTCCACTTGATAAGATACTCTGAAATTGATCGATTTCGTAGCTGTCGAGTTCTTGTTTCTGTGACTACTTCTAGTTCCAATATAATTTTTCCTTCCTCGTCAAGTTCTGGCAACATTGTTTGAACTGGGAGCTTGTCACCTATAACCTTCTTTAAAAATGAAACATGGAAAACTGGGTGCAATTGAGAAGCTACAGGAAGCTCCAATTTGTATGCCATAGTACCAATCTTTTGCAACACCTTGTATGGACCATAATACTTTGGTGATAATTTATTATTCTTCTTAGCTTGCTTGAGGGACATTTGCTTATATGGTTGTAGCCGTAGGAATACCTAATCACCTACATCAAAACTTCTTTCGCTGCGATGTTATCTGCCTGTTGTTTCATTCTATTCTGTGCCAACACGAGGTTATCCTTTAAGAGTTGGAGGACTGTTGTTGATGTTCGATGTGATGTTCCACTGCTTGAACCTTAGATTTTCTCTTAAATATGATGTGATGGATGGTGGTTGATACCCATAAAGTGCCATAAATGGGGTCATTTTGTTGTTGTATGGAAGGAAGTGTTATACCACCATTCAGCGAGAGGCAACCATTTGACCCATTGTGTCTGTTTATCAGATACAAAGCAACGAAGATATCCTTCCAAACATTTGTTTACTATCTCAGTTTGCCCATCAGATTGAGGATGATAAGATGAGCTATGAGCTAACTGAGTACCAAGACAAGAAAATAATTCTGTCCAAAAATTTCCAGTGAAAATGGGATCTCTGTCACTTACAATAATCTTTGGGTTTCCATGTAGCTTTTGAATTGTTTCCATAAATGCAGTAGAAACTGTACTGGCTTTAAATGGATGTGATAATGCACAAAAGTGTGCATACTTGGTAAGTCTGTCAACTACCACCATGATGACACTCTTTCCCTCAGACTTGGGTAAACCTGTTATAAAATCCATTGAAACTCCTCCCAACGTTGGCTTGGAATGGATAAAGGTTGTAATAGACCCCGTGTCTTAATTGTTTCAACTTTATTTTGTTGGCAAACCAAACATTCCACCACAAACTTTTGAATATCTGATTTAAGGCCCTCCCAAAAAAATTCCTTCTTAACCGTGTGGTAAGTTTTTAAAAATCCCGAGTGCCCTCCTAAGGGAGAAGTGTGCAATTCCATAAGAATCTTTTGTTTTAGCTGGGAATGCTTACAGAGGTATAAGTGATCTTTGTACCATAACGAATCATTTTTCCAACTAAATGTATCTGACGTACTAGAATCTTGTTGTAACTTTCGAATAAGTGCACACACTTCTTCATCATTCTTCCATTCCTCCCTTGCTTCATTTATCCAATCTGGTTGTATAATAGAAATGGCATACAACAATGCTTCCACATCCTCATCCTTTTTTGAGAGTGCATCTGCCACCACATTTTGCTTCCCTTTTTTGTAGATGATTTCAAAGTCATAACCCAACATCTTTGTGACTCACTTTTGTTGCTCTTCAGAGGATAATATTTGTTCTAAAATTTAGTTAAGGCTATCATGATATGTTTTTACCTTGAAGTGTCTTCCCATTAGGTAGGGTCACCATTTCTTAAGTGCATGTAGTATTGCCAACATTTCCTTCTCATAAATAGCTTTGTGTAAAAACTTTCACTTGATTGGACGACTTTCAAAAGCAATGGGTCTTTCATTTTGCATTAAAACAACACCATTTCCATTTCTTGAAGCATCATATTCCACAATAAAGGTTTTTGTGAAGTATGGTGTAGCTAATACTGGTGCTTGGCACATTTCCTCTTTAAGATGTTCGAAGGCCTTTGTTGCTTCTCGAGTCCATGAAAATGCATCTTTCTTCAATAATGTTGTTAAAGGTGCTGCTATTCTCCCATAATTCTCAACAAACTTGTGATGATACCCTGTCAACCCGAGAAATCCTTGTAGATGCTTTATGGATGTGGGGATTTTCCATTCCTTAATGGATTTAATTTTGCTAGGGTCTTCCTTAAGTCGTTCATGAGATACAATATGACCTAGATATTCCACCTCTTGTACTCCAAAGAAACATTTAGATCTTTTTGCATATAATTCTTTCTCCTCCAATAGTTGTAGCACCCTGTCAACATGTTCAACATGATCCTTCTAAGACTTGCTGTAGATTAGTATATCATCAAAAAATACTAACACAAATTTTCTAAGGAAGGGTTTGAAAATGGAATTCATCAAACCTTGAAATGTTGAACATGCATTGGTAAGGGAAAAAGGCATGACCAAAAATTCATGATGATCCTCATGAGTTCTAAATGTTGCTTTCGAAATGTCTTCAGTCTTCATTCTAATTTGATGATATCCTGAACGAAGATCCAAATTGGTGAAGTAAATTGATCCATGCAATTCATCTAATAATTCATCCATGACAAGAATGGGAAAATTATCATTAATAGTGAGTTTGTTGAGCTCCCTATAATCCAGACACATGTGCCATGATCCATCCTTCTTGTGCACCAATACTAGTGGAGCAGAGAAAGAACTTTGACTCGGTTGAATTATCCCAGCCTCTAGCATTTCTGCAACCATAGGTTCAATTTTACTCGTTTGGGCATAGGGATATCTGTATAGCCTGATGTTTGGAAGAACACTTCCTAGAATCAGATGAATAGCATGATCATGATCACGAATAGATGGGAGACCTTTAGGAGTCTCAAATACCTTGGAATGATTTTCCAAGAATTTTTGGAGATCTACAGAAATATATGATTCCAATGTGGGAACATCCAGTGAGCATAATTGTGCAATTACACCTCTTTGTTCCTTTTTTAGAAGATTTGTCATACTGTTAGAGCTGATTATCTTTCAGGTTTCCCTGAAATACCCCTTAATTCAACTTCCTTTCCTTCCATAAAAAATTTCATGGAAAGTTCTTGAAAATTAAAAGCTATTGTACCCAAGGATATTGGACCCCTAGTAGAACATCAGAACCTCCCATTGGAATGGAAAGCATTGGACTAGTCAATACATATTCTCCCATGGATAGCTTGATATTATGGCACGTTCCAGAGAAATTTATTGTTCCTCCATTTGCAACCATCACTTGACACTCGGGTGATAGATATAAGATGCAATTCAATTCTTTTGCTACCTTACAATGAGTAAAATTATGGGTACTTCCTGAATCAAGCAACATTATTACCTTTTTCTTCTTCACTTGTCCTTCTATCTTGATGGTTTGAGGAGTGGTAATTCCTACCAATGCATTACAAGATATGGTAGGATTCATTTCTTCGTTATCTAGGTTTTGTTCCTGGAGTATATCCTCTTCTTTTGACCTTTCTTGCTCCTTTTCTTCTTCCTCTTCACAATCTATGTAGAATAATTTCTTCTCAACCACTTATGACTTTAGTTTATTTTCTATCACAACTGTAAACAAATCCCTTTTGCTCCTTTTTTTCCAATTGCTATGGTGTCCACCTTTAGGTTGTGGAAGACCAGGGCAAACAACACTTCCATCTTTATAGTTGTGATGATGCTTCCTCGTTGCCATAATTTTGCTTTCCATTTTTCTTGCTAACCTGAATGCCTTCTCTAATGAATCAGGTACCCAAATGTGAACATCATGTTGGATATTATCCTTTAAAGTCCCTATGAACACATCAATCTTATGCTCCTTTGGAATATTTTTTACCCTTATGTTCAATTTTTGCAACTCCTCAATGTGCTCCATTATTGAACCCTTTTGTTTAAGACTTATCAATTAGCTAAAATAACTGTTGATTTTTGTATCCTCATAATGTGCTATCAATACTTCCTTAAAAAATTCCCAAGTGATAATTTGTTTATGAGAGCAAAGCCATTGATACCATACAAACTGATTTGGTTCTAAATATAAAGTTACAACACGTACCTTTTGTGTGTTTTGCACATTATTGAGATCAAAAAATTGCTCCATCTATAATATCCATGTTGTGGGATCCTTGCCATCAAACTTCCTCATATTAATTTTTGGAATATGATGGGTCTTCAATCACACATTAGAGTCTATGAAATCATGATTAACATTTCTTTTGTTCGCATCATGAGTTTCATTTACTACCTTTTCACCATTAGAAAGTAGTTATGGTAGAAAATTTGTCAAATCTGTCTTCAAATCTGCCATGTCTCTCTTCAAATCTATCTTCAAATATATCTTCAAATTTTCCATCTTAGCTTCCATGCCCTTTATCTTAGCTTCTATTAGCTTTTGTGAGAGTGACATTTGTTGCACTTGGTCTTGTAATTTCGATATATCGTGTAGCATTTCTTCCTCTTCTTCATGAGTCATGCTAGAGCTTTCAGGTTGCTTACTAGGTGTTTGCATTTTATTTCCTTGGGGCATTAGTTACTCATAATAATGCTCTACTATTCCTTTTGAATTCCTTCAAAATAAATTTTCAAACCAAGCTTAGGCAAAATTTTACAAAAATCTACACACCTTTTTTCACTTTGTAGCAACTCGATATTGCCTCTGATGTATCTTTGTACTTTTGGGGCATCCAGTTCTCAAATTTTGACCTGTAGTAGCCCTATATGTCCTCTTTCCAATTCCACCAGTGTGATCCAAATTGGATTCTCGAAGTAAGAGTTATGCGAAATCTCCAATAGTGACCTGATTATAGACTAGTTTAGTAGAGCGAACTTGTACGAAGAGCCACCAGTCACTATTTCGAGCTTTGGCCTTGAAAAATATATACAAGAAGCTACAGTTCATCCTCTTTCTGTACCTTCTTATGAAATTTCAATCCGATGCTCAGAGAGAATGTTATGATGATATTTCCCAGGTCACCTGTTTGGAATGTAATTCAGGAGTCTGCAAAAAGACCAACTTCCTTAGATCATATCTCCACAAATTTAGCGTGCAAAGCTCTGAAATTTGGACCTAAGATTCAATGCGATTTATTCTAAAGTGGGTTTTTTTTAGCTTTGGAAATGTCGTAGAAAAAATTTATAGCAAAAATGTCATGATGACTTGTTTGGAGCAGCAAAACCCTAGAATCTAAAGCTCTGATGGCAAATGTTATGAAACCAGCTCAAGAAAAAGATAGAAGAGATAGATCAACGCCTTAGAATTTAGCGTCTTTGAGGGGGAAACCTCCTTTACATTACATAAATGAACAATTTTTGGATGATTCAAATGAAAAAACTCCTTTCTATATATAGGAGTCTAGTCACAATATAACCCAACCGACCTAACAATAATAATATAAAGCCACAAAAATAACAATAGAGGGATTCTATGGGGCACAGTAATAACAATATGGGGACAATAGGGGCACAACAATATTAATAAGGGATACAACTACAATAGTAATGGGGTAATCACTAGTATTATAGGGGCCCAACAGTGTAAGACTAATTCATGGATGACATTCTCATATTTAGTTCTAAATAATGAGAGGTTAAATGACAAATCAAAAGGGATTTCCTCTAAAGTTGACAACTCCTTAGGGAGTGAGTTGGCTCTAACTGGCTGGCTACTACTTGCATGAGTTTCTTGGTTTTTCGGTTTTCTTTGAATTCTATTTGGGTCATCAACTATAGTTGCGGGGTTTGGATCTGGGTTTGCCCTGGTATAGTGAATCTTCTTAGGAACTAGAATTTTAAGTTTTTAAACTTCATTTATAGAAATTTTGAAAGTTTACTTCAGATAGTGACATGTTGACGGCCCGAAAATCGTTGCCACAACATTGGGGGATAACCACCCAGTCCGGACCTTAGTACAGCTCCTTTTCCGTTTGGGATGGTGGCTCTGAATGGAGATAACGGGACCAGTTTCTCGACAATAAAATAAAAGGGATGGATGGGTGATGAATAGCTTGCTTAAGTGATAGGCGACTAGCTTATTCTATTGACAGAAATAGGGAAACTAATACTAATCCCGGGAACAACTTATTCATCCAGAATGCAGCGTTAAATAATCTTTATCTATCTAACAGGCATGTAGATGACTCTGTAAAATAAATAAGAGACATTCAATCATTCAAAGATTACTTCATATGAATAGTCACAATGAAGCGATAAATACAAATTACTGCATTCACTGTTTATATCATCGATACATATATACGATTGAAGGGGAAGCATGCGATAAACAACCAATAGTGGAATGCATAAGGAATGCTGCGAAAAGCACATATATATATATAAGCGATAATAGCAAGAGTGATTTAAACAACAATTCATATAACAAAAATGAGTACAGACGCAGATAATAGTACCATGTGAGCTGCAGAGCAATCCGAAATATCAATCGCTATTCAAAATTCCTTCTTCAACACAAAAGCACTTTTAAACAATGACAGTAGTGCACATTTGCATAAAAACCTTTCTCATTAAATTCAGAATAATTGGTCCAGTTTCATAAAAAAAATATCCCTGAAGTACAATAGTGCAACTTCAGGGTTTCAGTCATGTACAAAACTTTACGACCCTTTCGAAATGCATGAAAGGGTCTATAAATACTACTAAGCTAAAAAAATCTATCAAACAAAATCCTACTAAATTGGTATCAGTAAGTGCGATCTATTTCTCAGGGGCGATCTGGCATTCGGCGATGTGAGTCATGACTCAGGTTGTTTGCCTTTAAACCTAAGCTGACTTATCGCAAGCATCGACTCCACTTCTGGTGGTTTGTTGAGGGGCAAAATGAATTGGGGGGCGAAGGTGGCATCCTGAATGCCAGGTATAATATACCCAACAACATCCGTGAGGCATTTCAAGGCGGCTCTTTGGTTGTATGGCTTGATCAAGAAGAACCAATAAGCATCCCATGTCAAACTATTGATTCCAGCGATTAATCTTGCGTTTTTCTCCAGCTCCGGGTAGCATGAGTGCTCCAATATATTTTTCGCTGTTAATTGACCTGGAGTACATTGGGAAATCATATTAGACAAATAAAGTGTATTATTGACTAATTCAACAAAATTTCCAGTGGTTGTTTTGCATCTGGAAATTGCTCTTTCTGCCTTCATTAGTTGCGATTGCCATTCTATGAATAATATTTCTTTGTGCGATTCCAGAATTCTCGATAGATTAGTCGCCCGGCCTATATCGGAATCCTGCCATTCTATAAATTTTGTCAGTGTTTCTTCGGCCTGATCTAAATCGATCCTTGCTTTTTCTACCTTTTCGCTTATGGATGCTACCAACTCGCACAATGGTTCTTCTTGTGTAATCTGCTAACATAGTAGCTTAACCTGATTAATCAATGCCTTATTTAACTGAAGCGCTTCTGCTTTGAATTCGTCTAGCTGAGGAAGCTTTTTCATTTGCTCAATTGGAGTGGTCAATTAAGCGATTTTCTCATCTTTTGCTTTCATTGTTCCCTCAGTTGATATTCTTAATTGCTCCAGTGTCGCCGATAGCTCCTTTTGCCTTTGGATTGCACCTTCATCAATCCTCTGCTTTTGCTCTTGTAATTGCTTGGTCAGCTGATTATTGTTCTGTTGCTGCACTAGCAATTCTTGCTCCGCTTGCTCTGCCTTCTGCTGAACTTCTGATAATCTCGCCTGTAGCGAAGAGATGTCTTGGTCCTTGGTCTTCAATAAACTGCTTACCTCCGATGCTTTATCAATGGTTGCTGCTGAATATGCTCCAGCGAATTGGGATAGCTTGGTTAAGTCATCGGAGGGGTCGAATTCCTCTTTCCACACAACATTGCCCGTTACTGTCAATTCAGGGAATGGGGAAGGTTGATCAGCTCTTCTCCTTTTCCTCTATCGCTTTACAATAGCTTTATGCTTAGGGCTATAAAATACATCCAAAGGAGGAATCTCTTCAATTTGCAAACGATTTCTGCTGTTGGATCTTTAGGAATTATCTCTGTTTCTTTTGTTTTGGGTAGGCCGCTGGTTTCACCCGAAACCGGTTTCGATGTCGCTTCTTGCGTATCGCCTTCTTTAGAAACTTCATCATCTTTTGAGCACTCTAGATTGCTGATGATTGTACTGAATTGCTGCCATTGCTGTAGAAAATTCGGATCAACCAGTATATCATTATTATTTTTAGAGTTGCTCTCTTCTTGGGCTTTCACCTGGGTTTCTTGTCGCTGCACATTTTCCTGGATTACTTCCTGCCGCTGGCTATGCACTTCCTCCTGCTGCTTTGATGTAGTAGGAGGTGGCGTATTACTTTTTCGTTCAGGCTCGCTTGATCTGGATGTCGTCAGAACAGTCGCTAACAGGTCTAGACGCAGTGTTTGCAACCTCTGTTCTCTAATTCTGTTAAATTCGACTAGCCCTTCATCGTTATACACATTTCTAGCAAGCGACTTAACTTGATACAGCGATTCAGCCAATGTAAAAAAATCCTCGAATCTGTCTTCTTTGTGCTCGACCTTGGCCAATTTGGCCTGGTCGAGCGCATTGTAAGCGATCTTCCTCGGATCATACTGCCTGCTTGGCAAAGTAGCCATAGTGAGCAAATTCATTTTCCCAGCTTCCTTCTTTACATGTTTAATATCATGCAGGGTATAAATGCCAATCCGTAAGGGAAAAGAAGGCCAAACATTTTTTTTCGCTCTTTTCAGGGTCTGAGTAACCCCTTCAGCATTGATTTGATACGCTACTTCCCTGGCAAGTAACTTATCGGGGATGTAAAGTGGCAGCACATGTGGTCTGGCCTGACTGCCAAAAACTCTGATGTAGGTGAATTTCTCCTCCCCAAACCAGCTTGCTACTGCAGTCAAATCTACCCCTGCTTGCTTAGAAA
>APFE030360118.1:229970-321642 GCA_000404065.3 Pinus taeda | reverse complement strand
TGCAATGATGAACATATTTAGCCCTTCCACTGTCAATCATGAAAGATGAAACCTATTGGTATAGGAACCTAACACAGGTGAGTCTAGATCTCACTATTGTTATGATACTTGGGCTCCCATAGCAAAGGTAATGGTACAACTAAGGCATCACATGCACAAAAAATGGATATGATCTACTAATCAAGCCCCCCTTGGCTATGATCTAGATCTCCTTGTTGCTTATTCATAGAACCCTATTCGATCTAACATACTGGAGTGCCATAATCCTCCTCCACTTGGAGGTACTATTGCTATCAACATAAATTCATCCTCCATCCTGATGGACAAATCCTTTTATCTCTGTTGAAGTATCTATTTGCTTCCCCTTCTTGTCTTTCTTCCTTTTAGGACATTAGATGACATAGTGATCAAGTTTACCATATCCAAAACACTTGGCCTTTGCCAATTCCTTCTTTTTATTTTCTCCTTTCTAGTCTTGTCCATGGATGGGACCATTTTCTCTTTTCCTTTTCCTGCAAGAGAGACATTTTCTTGTTCATCCTCCACCTTCGCTGCCTTGCCACTACTGTTAGTAGTGCCCTCAACCAAGCTAAGCCTAAGCTCCTCTTGATTGAAATCACTCCATAGGTGCTCCCAACCTAAAAGTGTGTCTCACCTAGAAATCACATAGATGAATGTTCACCACTCCTTGATAAATCCATTGAGTGTTATATGCACTAGCTCATCGTCTGTTGACTTCTCTCCTACTACAATGAGTTCATCTTCGACAAGCTGAATCCTAGTGATATAGGAGGTTACATCCTCATCCTTCTACATTTTGATGGTCCTCAGCTTTTCTTTGAGGATGATTTCTGATTTTCTGATGGATCCTAGTACAGTGTGACAATGGCATCCCACATCTCCTTTGGTGTTCCCTTCTATGTAATGCGTGGGATGATGTGATCCTTGAATCCATCAAGGATAATTCTCTTGGATTTTGTGTTATCCCTCCTATACTCATGAAATTGGATGGGATCTGTTGGCACAATTATTACTGTTGTAGCAAACTCCTTCAGACCATGCTCATTTAATAAAAACAACATCCTACCCTTCTAGATACTAAAGTTGGAGGCTCCATCCAACCTGTCCTGATCGCAGTTATCTCTAGAAAATTTGCGGACTCAATAACTGGAGAAATCAATAAATTGGTTTGAAACTCGCATGTTCTTTCTCTTCCAAGACCTGAACTAATTTACCCTACAAAAACCTTTTATGGAAAACCCTCTACAATAGATCTTCTCTGTGAGATCTACCTCTAGAAATCCTCTACAAATACTTTCCACTGGAAATTCATTCTAGCAAGCTCACTCCATATTTATGCTCATCGAGACTATTCGTACTTCCTTCGGATCACCTCCTTGGATTGGAAATCGAACTAATGCCTCTGAAATTTACACGGTCTAGTTGGCATGCACAAATCTTCTCTTTATAGCTTATGATATCCCTCTGATATACACAAAAATTACCATAGAGATTCTTTGATATGATCTGCTCTAATACCATGTTAAATTTCCATGAAGTGTAGCTACTAGAAATTTATCTCCTAAGTTATGCAGTTTATTTTTCTTCTGCTAATTATTAATGACAAATAGAACAATAAAATCACACTGCAATTCTTCATAAATAAAATATGTCGTGGAAAATAAAATAATGGAAATGAGAAAATAGTGCACACACACAATAAATTTGACACCATTATTTTTGTACAAATGTCTCAGGAAAAACCCCGGAGGGAAACCATTGCACCAGATGAGGTTTTTATTATTATTCAACAATTTGAGAAATATCACAACTGCTTTCCTTTTACTAGAAAATCTTCAAAAAATATTGATCTTCACTGGTAAAATATATTGGAGACTCACATTATGCCTTTACAAACCAACTCGACCTCCTCTTAGCCAGTTGCACTTCCTCATAACACTTGCATTGTCTGCTTGAAATGCACACTACTAGTTGAGGGTTATTCGCACAACCCTGGGAACCCTTCCACACAATTTGTTCTGCTTCCAACATTGATCCTATCCCGGTTGATCTACCTCCAAAAGATAGATTCAAATTTGGCTCTGTGGAACGACCTCCCTTGCCACTCACACTGTCAAACTAGCTACTCGCACTAGTTAGTTCAACCTCCTCTCTAGATAATTTCAGCCTCCTCTTCCTGTCAATGAGACACTAGAAAATATGTGGAAATATCATCGGAAAACCTGCTCCCAACTATTTGTTGAAACACCACTACTCAATGTCTCCTTAGCTTAAACTGGGCCCTTGCTGAATCACTGCAATTGGGTAAGTCGAACAACTTGAATGTTCATTGTATCTTCTCCAAACCCAATCAACTTTCTCTTATAATCTTTTGTTGAGAAATCAACGACCATGATAAGATCTCAATCGATGGCTATGATCATCTTGATTCCATCAGTTCACTTTTCCAGAAGTCTCTAGAGCAAAATTGACATAGCTCAATTAATATGATTTAATTAACCATTTGTTCCAAGTCAGACTTAGAAAATATTTAATTATTGGTTAATTAATCTAATTGCATTGTTTCTAAGGCTTTTCCATGAAACCTTTTTTGATATTTTGATATCTCGTGTTCCTTAGCCTCTTAGACATGGAGACTAGTACACATGTATGTTGCTACCAAAAACTAACATTGCATAAGACTATTCATTTTGGATTAAATCCTCTAGTTTTGAAATAAAAACATGTTGATGGTGCTGGACCCACCAACATGTCAGGGGATCTCCCCAGTAAGAAGTCCCAACTAGACCTCAGGCAATTTGGTGTAGGAGTCCCAACAATGGGTCGTACGGTATCGCCTTGACTACGGTTGCACGCAGAGGCAAGTAAGATGTCCCTATTGGTAGCAAGGGTGGGACATGCATAGAAAACCAAGGAAGGTGTATGAATGGTTCTATCACATAGAGAGTGAGGTGAGTGCGACCCTTGGAAACCTATGTAAACACACAACTTGAAAGGGAAGACACGAGAAAAGATGCATCACAAGTTGGAAGGAAGGTGAAACAACAATCCAAAGTGATGGTTAAACCAACAACACATTTCAATAAGATTCATACATACATATACAGAAAGAGTCCATACATACATGCGTAAGAAAAAAGATACATATATCATTAGAGTAAACAAGTTAACTGAAATAAAATAACAACATATGCATGAAATGTGCTGGCTTTGTTATATTAAGAAGTGAAAGTTCCAATCATACAGTACAACCATGACCGACCACTAGTTCTGAAAGTAAAACATTATAATCACTGCCACCTACTCCTCCAAAGAGATGTAGGAGCCCTGCATTGTTGAGAAGCCAAGGCTCGTTATAATACTCTCCATGCTTTCTCTAAGATACTCCTATCGGAAGCTTGACTGACCAAAAGCCTCTGCAATGAGTTATGAGGTACTATATATAACAAAGGGTGGGGTGACCCTTGAGATTCCCCTTTGTGACTGTTTGCCTACCCTCATGACTCTTCATCTACTCTATGACTGTTACTTTCAACTATCGACACTTGAACTTCCACTTGACAAGATGTTACATACAATCTGCACCTATACCAATGTGACATAAAATAGGCTTGAACAAGCCATGCGAGACATCACTAACACTCAGACAATTGTGGTGAGACCAACTCTTCAACATCCTTGCGATGATTGACGATGGCGAACTGATGCCAAGCTTGGCCATCCGTGATTGTGTCCATGCGCTTCAATGGTGACATCCTACTGAAAGAGAAATCTTGCTTCCGTTGCATCCGGGTACATTGATATGGCTCCTCTGTCCAACTCACCTGATAAGACGTGCGTCACCGTCTTGAGTGCAGTTGGACCAACATAATATTGATGCATATTGTCTATGATGATCTCCAAGTGTGTGTTGGGGATCATGCGCATCAACTTGTCAAAATACATGTGTTATAGCGGCTACAACCACCCTTCAAAATTTTTCCTTAGCCTATTTTGGAGCCTCCCTACCAACCTTCACAGCAGCTTGCCTTGCTTCGTCAATTCCTCAAGCTTCAGTGTATTTCTTGTTCAAAGGCAGCTTGTCAATCACAATTTGATCTTTTCCCTTCACAGGTTGCTCACCCGGACTTGGTCTAGCTACAGGCTAAGCAGCTTCACCTTGAAAATCAACATTTCTGGAGGGAAACCAGCCTTCCCTCCAGAAATTGCACAATCCTCTTTGACAGCCTATTGGGCTCTAGGATTGCACAATCCTTCCAGCAAAACCTCCTTGTAGGATTTGCACAAATTTTCCCAATAGCAGGTTGTTTAGCCTAATATTTGCACAAATCTAGGCAGCAGTCAGCTGCTCAACCCAGAAATTGCACAAATCTCCTGGGATGCTAGGCTAGCTCCCAGCTAGAAATGTACATTTTTCTCCAACAGTCAAGCAATCTCTTGCTTGTACAACCCATTTGACCGATTCCCTCCGGGACTGGGCAAAACAGACTTGCACGCATGGGTTGTTTCTCCCAAGGGAACATGCAAAGGCATCCCTTGTTTCAGGGATCTATGTTTAACAGTTGGAAGTTACATGCAAGGAACAATTCAGAAACCTCCCTCCAAGTGCCGCTTCCCCTAGATTTGTGGCATGTGCATCACAACCTCAATGTTATCAAAACTCATCAACCAAACGCTGCAAAGCTCATTCCTCACATCAACCTTGTAGCTCTAACATCCCACATCACATCTAGGAGCTAATGGCACATTCATCTCAAACGTTTTGAGGTAAGCTCACTTCCCATGCCTTGTGCTGCATTTTTGTCGCTTTTTGGGTTTTTGCTTGTATGAGTACTATTTTCTTGATTTGTTTGAATGCTTGCCATTGTTTACATGTATACTAGCTTGTCCTAGCTCTATTTCAATTTTTGTTGCTATCTCACTATTGTCACATGCATGAAATTGTTTTGCACGGATGTTCGCCCAACCAGCGAATAGCCTCACCCACATGCATATTGATCTATTTGCTCAATCCTCCATTCATGTTTTGCATGCACTGTTATCACTTTTTCTATCACTTAGTTTCGCCATGCATTTCATTGACTTACTTGCTTTCAGTTGCTCATCGGCAAGTCGAGCCAACTTTGGCCCGGTCTCTGCATTCACCAAGGCTGCATTGCATAATCTAGAGAAGGAAGGCTCACCTTCCTCTCCAGATTTGCGCATTCTGGCCCAGCACTCTCCTCCTGGAATAAATGCGCATTTCTTGAGGTCAGTGGTTGCTTGGCCCAAAAATTTGTACAAATCTATCCATAGGCTAGCAATCTTTCCCAGCTGGAATTGCGCATTGTGCAATCCCAGTAGCCAACTACCCAATTAGATTGCGCATTTTACAGTTCCAGCAGTCAATTAGTCTCCCAGTAGCCCGGACTGTGCCTTGTGTAGTCTTGGCAGTCCGTCTCCCGACCTCCTGGCCGAAATTGCGCAACCCTCAGGATCATTCATCCAGGTATGTTGCAAGTTAGTTCTCGTGTTCATTTTGGTTTTCAACTGAAAGATTGCTTGCTATGAGTGTTTCCATGTCTCCAGGTATCACAGGTGTTCATTTACCTCTCAGCAGTAAAGGTACAATGGTTTCCAAGAGATTAGAGATGAAGGCATCGTTCAGAGCACGCTTGGGGATGCAGTCGATCAAGTCTCCATGGGCTTACCCACTCACGAAGACATCAAGTTGTTCATGGACAAGGACATCAAGCAAAAACATCACAACGAGCAGCATCATGAACAACCACTGAAGGCAACATACAGAATGCAGCGAATGCAACAAATGAAGTGAACATAATGAATGCAAGAGGAAGGTTGTTGACAACATAGAGGTGGAGAAAAGTTGCAAGATCAAGTAGATCCACTTATAATGAAGCAAATTTGGAGACTCGGGCTATGAAGTGACAGTGCGACATGAAGATTGCACGAAGACAGAAGATGGAACAAAGAAGGAGTTGCATGTGTTGAAGCAGCAACTCAAGAAGAACATGAAGCTGCACAAATGGTCCAATGAGTTGTAGTAGGAACATGAATAGTAGTGGGCACAACATGCTCTAAGAGATGAAATTGCGCTAGTACAAGTTAAGGATCCATCCCAACAGTTGACAGAGAGTAAACATGGTGAGCAATGTTGTTGATCCCACGCAAAGGATCCAACAACATGCATGTTGTTGAACGCACACATGCAATCCAACCCATTCAACGCACTCACCAAGGAGAAGACAAGAAGAAAGTCCAAATGGGGCTGAACATGCACTTCGGAAAGTTGATGTGCATGGCCACCAACACACACTTGAATATTAGCACGAACACCATGCATTAGTGTGTTTTTGGTTCAACCGTACCCAAGAAGACCATGTGCATGTTAGCAGAAGAGTTGGGTGAAGGGGTCGAACCAATGCATTGGTTGCAATGGAGGCAAGAGTTCTCTTCAGCAAGATGTAACTATAAGGTGCATGCACACCATCATGGACGACCAAGCTTGGCATTATCTCACCAGCTACACCATCACAAGCATGTCAAAGAGTTTGTCTCACCACAACGGACCGAGTGTCAGTGATGTCTTGCAAGGCTTGCTCAAGCCATGTTGTCTCACATGAGTACGTGTGCATTGTAATGTTGAGTCATGTCAAGTGTAAGTCAAGTGTCAATAGTTGGATGTAATAGTCATAGAGTAGGTGAGGAGTCACGAGGGTAGTTGAACTATCACAAAGGGGAATGTCAAGGGGAACCCCACCCTTTGCTATAAATATTCCCTCATAACTCATTGTATGTGCTTTTGGTCAACCAAGCTTCTAATAAGACTATCTTGAAGAAGGCTTAGACAATATTGTAACGTGCCTTGGCTTCTCCACTGCACAGAGCTAGTACATGTCTTTAGAGGAGCAGGTAGATGTGGCTGTAACATTCCACTAATGGGGCTAGCAGGTTTACATGGTGTATTTTATGACTGTGACTTATACTTCTTTATATAATAAATTCCAACACATTTTCATGCATATGTTGTTATTGTAGTTGGACTGCTCTGGTTTCCTTAACGATATATGTTGTTTAACTTACGTACTTGTATATGAACTGATTTGTATGCAATTATATGAATATTATTGTTAATGTGTTTAATATGTTGTCAATGTTGTCACCATCCATGTTAACTGCTCTGATGGACATCAGACAGACCTTTCTATGAACCTTTTTATATGATTCAACCATCACACTTGTCTCAGACTTATTCATGAGTGTTGTTTGTGTTATATTACCTTGTATGTTGTGACTGCCGCATCCGTGTCGACTGATCTGTCAGAAGATGTGCATGTCCTTTGTGTTGTGTATTCCTAGTTGAGTTGGGATTGATCCCTTTCAACCTGGAACTCACCTTCACCTTCCTCTTCCATCGAAGTGTTGGAACCTATCATACTCATTCCTTGACTCTCTGCATCAGCCACATCCTTGTGTTACACAAAAATATCGTCACCATGATTATTCGTAGTCAGTATGGGTCTATCATCACCTATACTAGCCTCCTAAGCAGGTCTCAAACCTTAACTCTTCATGTCAAGCTTTGCAAAAGAGAGAAAGACTTTAAAAATCAATATTACTCTGGTTCCGCACTTTCTCCTACTTTTACATGTGGACCCGCACCCTTTGTTCATAATACCTGCGTACCTGCACGCTCTGTCTGTAAAGGGGTGGGTGTGTACCCCTGTGAAAGTCAAAAAGGCGCAAGTTTAATTCTAGATGTTTCTAGAAGGATTTTGACGTGGATTGTTCGCTCCAAAGTGGTTCATGCATCCCAAAAGAGAAGGAGCTAATCCCTTGATATGAGGAGATATCCCTTTGAAGGAGGGCTTTATCCCTTTGAAGGAGGACCTAGTAACTTCCCTTCATTGCACTATAAATTAACGCATTGGGCTGGTTGCTCGAGAGCTTAGTAGTTGAACATTTTTAAGGGTAAATGCTGATGGAATTGAGACTTCCTAGTTAAGCTTGAGAGGAGAGATCACATACCTTTTTGGCTTCATTGGGAAGTGAGTGAAACTTGTCAAAGTAGAGGAGACTTCTTGTTGGACCCTGGGAGGAGCTTGGACAATATCAAGGCATAGGTTGTAAAGTTCTTCTTTGATTTGAATTAATACAATCAGATTCATTTTTCTCAACAAATTGTCTTATGTGGTTTGTTTCATAGATTCCTTGATCATTATGATGGATATGCTTTATGACATTGGATTTTCAGGTGCTATTTAATTTGTTTGCTTGTTTGTGTTTGCAGACTTGCTACAAGGGAGCTCATTTGGATCAAAGGAGAGAGGCTTCCACAAACTTGCATTGGACCCAAGGTAGGCCTAAAACACTTGTTTGCTTTTGTTTTTAATTGCATATTTAGAGAAAGATAGTTTTTGATTGGCTTTCTTGTCACTAGATACCTTTAGATACTAGGAAGGTCAAGCTTGTCCGCAAAATCGACTCATTCCGTGTGACACCTTGGTATTTAGTCCCTCCTCTTCCAATCTTAGGAGTGTGCCAATACGACTTTAAATGGTAGGGAAAGGGGAGCCTTGTGACTCTTGAGCTAGTTTGAGGGCTGGGAGGTAAATGTTAGGTGGAACTATGGCTTCTTTCCCGTAACCAAGAAGTAGGCGGATGTGCCAATGGATGGTCTGGGAGTAACCCGATCAACCCATAGGGCATTGTTGAGTGCATTGTGCCAGTTTATTTGGTGAGAGAGCAAGGTTTCCTTGAGGATGTGGATGAGGTTTTTATTGGTATATTCTGCTAGGCCATTCCCCTTAGCGTAGTAGTTGGTTGAATATTTTAAAAGGATATTGCTTTCCAAAGTAAAATCATACAATTTCAAAGATGAAAAACACGTAGCATTATCAAAGACAAGTGAGGTTGGGACACCAAAACTAAATATGATGTACTTATTGATGAAAGATATTACCTCATCATCATTTTTTTTCCATAATGGGATTTCCTCCACCCACTTAGTGAAATAGTCAGTGGTTGTGAGTATATAACTGTGTTGTTTAATGAGTTCGGCATGATCTCTTTGATGACATCCAACCCCCATTGTTGGAAAGGCTCTTCTATTTCTATGGGTTGGAGCAGAGTGGATGATCTAGTCCACCTGTCTGCATGCTTCTGATAGATGGGACACTTTTGAGCGTAGGCATGTGTGTCTTTAAAGAGTGTGGGCTAGTAGAAACTTGGTTGCATGATATTGTGGGCAGTGGTGTCACCTGCATAGTGACCTCCCATAAGTCCATTATGTAGTTCCTTCAGCACTTGTTGAGCTTCATCATATTCCAAACATCTTAGTAGTACACTGAGGTGGTGATTTCTGAAGATATTTCCTTAAACTATTTGATATGAGGCAGCCTTGAGCCTAACAGTTCTCTTTTGCTTAGCAGATAAGGTCTCTAGTAGAGACCCTAGCACTAGGTATTGCCTCAGTTCATAGTACCATGAAGAGGGGTTGTGTGAGCCGAGTAGCTCATTTTGGTACATTTTGATCTCATGTTACCAGCCCTCTGCCTCTAAAACCAATTGATCTGCCTCCGAAATCTGTTGATCTGCTCTATCAGCAGTAAGTTTACAGAGCATATGTCCTTTCACTGTGTGTGATGGTTTGAAATCTAAATCGTACTCTTGGAGGGAGGCCATCCAATTGGCTCTCCTCTCACCCAACTCCTATTGGATGAAGAGTGATCTGACTGCCAAGTGCGGGACCATTACTGTGACGCAATTTCTTAGAATGGATGGTCTAAAATGTTTCACCACTTTATATACCATATATTCCTAATTATCAATGTCTGGGTAATTGAGTTCTTCACCTTGTAGCCCTGTTCTCATGAAGCATATAGGACGTTCATCGTGGTCGCAATCCTTTTTTGTGAGGACTGCGTCCAAGGACGAGTCTAAGACGAAAGTGTATAAGATGAAGTCCTTACTGAAATCTGGTCTGAAAATGGAAGGGGCCTCAGCGATCATTGTTTTGATGGGATCAAAAGATACCTTTTCTTCTTGATTCCATTTGAACACTAAATCTTTCTTTATCATATTCTGCGAAGGTTTGACAATTTGTGCAAAATCTGAAATAAATTTTCAAAGAAACTTGATTTTACCAAGGAAATATTGCATACCATTTTTGGTGCTTGGTTGGGGAATCTGTGCTATATCCTTCATGCAATTGGGCTTACTAGTGATTCCATCTTTAGTGATGGTGTGTCTGAGAAGGTTGCCCTTGGGAACCATGAATATTCACTTTTTGGGGTTGAGAGAGATTCCATATTTACGAAACTGTTTGAAAATATGCTTCCATTGGTGAAGGTGGTTATCCCTTTCCTTTGAGAAAATAGTGACATCATCAAGGTAGACCACTACATTCTAGCCCATTAAACCCTAGAATGTGATATCCATTTCTATTTGTAACATTCCCTCGACATTCATCAGTCTGAAGGGAATATGACGAAATGCAAACATTCACCACTTTGTTTTGAAGGTTATTTTGCTCTGGTCTGGTTTGGCTAATAGGACTTGATTGTAGCTAGAGAAGCCATCTAAAAAGGAGGAAAATTCTGATCCTAAGACGGTTTGTAGAATCTTCTCCATGGAGGGAATTAGGTAGTTGTCTTTATCTAATGCCCGATTGAGGTTCCAGAAATCAACACACAAATGGATTTCTCGAGATTTCTTTCGTACTGGAACCAAATTTGATACCCAAGTAGAGTGTCTAACCTTGAAGATAATGCAAGCATACACCAACTTCTTGAGTTCCTTCTGGATAAGGGGCTCTAATGCGGGATGCACCTTCCTCACTTTTTGCTGAAATGGTTTAGCCCCTTCTTTTGTAGGGATGAGATGTTGGATAATCCACGTATCGCATGTTTTCAGGACGTCATATGTGCAAGTGAAAATGTCGCGATACCTTTTGAACATGCCAATGAGGGCTTTTCTTTCTTCGCGGGAGCATCCTAGTCCTATGTTGGTGCACTTGGGATTAGATTCAGCTCTAAGGTTGATCTGTCTGTGCGAGAGGCTGGAGAGTTGGATCTTGGTGTTCGGCGGGCCTCAGAACTAGTTTTGTGGGTCAAACAATTTCTCTAACGTGACCACCCGTTTAGGTATAGGGTTTCCTTTCCATGAGTTTGCTTCTTCCTATAGGTACCTTTCATGTTCCTCTTAGTCAATGGCTACATCTTTAAACATTTATGCATTTGTCATGAACTCTAGTATCTGCTGGTCCTCATTGAAAGCATGTAAGTTAGTTATGTTATCTAGCATAGCCGGTTTATACACAATTTCAATAGAAAATCCATCCCTAACAATTGTGAATATAGTTGTTGCATTAACCAAGGTGTCAGTAGTGGCGTTATTAAATCTAGGAACAAATTAATATTAAAATATTTAAACGAGTTTATCAAATGTCATGCCTCTTGGTAGTAATTCTTGAGGTGAGGGGACAAACAGTGAATTGTATTACGTACCTCCCTTGTAATGATTTCAGAATCCCTAATTACCTTCATACAATACGCCTTTGGATCGATGGCTTTCTTGAGGCCAAGGATTAATGCCTCATATTCTATGGTGTTGTTAGTGCATTAGATCTCTAACCTGCAAGAAATCAAGAATCTGTTTCCTTTGGGGTCTACCAAGACACAACCTTCTCTAGCTCCTTCATGAGTCTTGGATCCATCATAGTATAATGTCCAAATTCCAACACTCAGGGTGGGTGGGTCTGGAGTGTGAAGGTTTGAACACACAGATTTCATTATTACGACCCAGGGTTTGCAATCGGAGTTCCAACTGTGTATCCAGAGGAATAGTTGACGTTTGAGACTAACAGAAACCAAATAGTGTCTCAAGGAGACACACCCGCAACTCTTCTTTAGCGTAGCTGGTTGGTTCGTTAGGGCCCTCAAGATCAGTTACGGTGTGCTTCATGGAAGGATCATTATTGACTATGATCTGGTTATTCTTTCCTTTGTAGGGAAACCATAAGTGGGACCAGTCTGTGGCGAAGTAGCCTTGAAGCTTGAAGGACCAATATCTACTAAGGAGTAAATAGTAGGCTTCTGGGATGTCTATGACAATTATGTCAATGCCCTGATGAAACCAAGAATTAGAATACAATCGAATAATAACATTATTCAACTCTCCAATAGCTTGAACTTGGGACCTATTGAGCTAGATGATTTTAGAATCTATTTTTTCGAGCCGACTATTTAGTTTTTTTTTCATACTGAATAGCGCATGACATTGGTTGATGCCCCAAAGTCAACGAGGAGTTGTGAACATTTTAGTTGAACAATTCAAAGGTCAAGAGGAAAGGAGGGATTGAACCTCTCGAGTTTAAGTTTGCAGCATTTACTATGGCTTGCAGGTCAATAACAGCTAGGGATCAGCCTGAGGAGTTTTCCCTGACTAATGAGGGGGATTTTGAAGGGGCAGGAGAGGTGGCAAAGGTTTTGACAATCAACTCATGTTAGTTGGTCAATTTGCATAGCTCATACAATGATATGTTAGCTCGACTCTTCTTCATGTCCTCGATAATATTGTAATACAAGTGTATGGATGAAGCCTCTTTCGATGACCATTGTGATAATGAGGTAGTTTTCCCTGTCACCCCTTTGGTCAAACTTTTGGGTGTGGATGTGTCCCCTCTCCCAATGGTTGGGGACTCCTTAGAGCTTAGATCATTCATCCCTCGAGGGAAAGGGGTGGATGGCTGGCCAGTTTTAGCGGGTGGTAGAAACCTTCTTACATAGCCTTTTTCTTATCTTCTAGTGTAGCATCTGACACGAGACCCTTACTCGTAAGACTGTAGCTTTTGGGGGGCTTCATGGGAGGAGTGTCTCTCACAATGGCTTCTTTAGTGGCCAAGACTTCTCCCATGTGGATGACTTCGAAGGTTAATATGGCAGATGGAGCATCATCGTTGGGAGGGGAGTCATCCTGTTAAGGGTCATTAGTTTCTTCTTCACGCTCTCCCATGGCCTGGTCTTCTAAAAGCTGGGTCACTACAGTGGTCATGTTATGGAGCCATTGGGGGCAGGTTTTCTCAGAGTGAGAGGCCTAATGAGAAGTGCAGAAGTTTTCCTTTCCTAGCACTTCCACATTGAAGTTTGAATTGGATGCCTAGACGTTTTGGGGGGAAGGGGGTTGTTAGTTTTCCTGAAAAAGGGTTTAGCAGGTTTAACTCCTCCCGAAACATCACTGGTCTTTCTTTTTAATTTGGAAACCTCATTAGTTAGCTCCTTCAAGTATTTGTCCTATAGATTCAGTCTTTCCAACCTTCCACCAACGATCAAACATGCTCTTACAAAGTGGTCTTAGGGTGTCCAAGTCAAATTTTTTGATATCAGTGAGTCTTCGAGTAAAATTTGGTCACTAGGTATTAGGTCTAGGATTATTTTCACTCCTTCCTAAGTTTTTCCAAGTATTGGTCCATTTCACCATTCAAATGAGTGTACCATCATTCAAAGAGTTTGCATCATTATTTCAAGCTCCAATGGGTAATTTTACACCTTGTTTGCGCTTCAGCTGTGCTTAGGTAAGGCTCATTTCCCTCTCCTAGGGTTTTGAAGGTAATTTTTCTTGGATGTTAAAATCATAAAAAAAACTTGTATCTTGATGATCATACACCTTCCCCTATCCTTAATATACCTTCTTAAACACTTCCCATCACTGATATCCCTCAAATTCATCATTTTCCCACAAACCCTAGCCAATTGCTACAATTTGACAGTTTTCTAGGTTAGGCCTGTGTTTTGCACTTTTGGACCCTTTCCCCTCACTTAATCCTTGAAATTCCACTTTCCCCTTCTTCATAATATCCCTCCCTATTTACCAAAATTTCCTCAATAATTTAGAAGCCCCTCATCCCCTTCATTTGCCTTCATTTCTACAAATCCCCTGTTCCACACATCGGGACAGGTTTTATTCAAATGATGTTTCTGAGCAAGAAAAGATGAATTTGACAAAAGTGAGAGAGGTTTGTGTCCAAAATAGACCAAATAAGAGAAACCTCCTTCCATTTTTACGCATATCTCATGGTTTGGGATAAATATTCAAAACATCATTTGCCTCAGGAGAGTTGATGCACTTCTAGAGTGACCTTGGGAAAATCAATCTTTCTCCTAGATGAAGTGACCAAATGACTTTCTTGATGAGTCAAATGATACTTAGACACGGATAGATTTCCAATGAGCTATCATGAGCTCAATTTGGAGTTGAGGAAGACCTCTAAAAGTTGACTAAAACATGACTCTGCATTTTCGCAGCCTCATTCTACACATTTTGACCAGTCCTGGGAGATTGAGCTTTTGATAGGGAAAATGAGCTCCAAATTTAAAAATTCAAGATTTTCTAGAAAGTAGACTTGATAAGATTTCCAACTAGCTATCCCATGGACAATTTGGACATTGCGGAGGTAGTAAGAAGTGGGCTTGAAGTGGCACTATGTGTTCAGGAGGTGGCGCTAGAGGTTGAGAGGTGGCAGTGTGCGTTTGTGCGTTGGCGCTGCGCATTGAGCAGAAAGGCCAAAAAGGCCTCAAACTTCATAAAAACTTCCCAAGGCACCCTATCATCCCTCAAATAGGTAAGTGTTACCCCTAAGCTTCACTCTTGGAATTCAATTAATTTACTTAAGGTTAATTTTCTATGCCTAAATTGAAACCCTAAATTTCCTCTAATCGTTGCTTAAAACCCTAACTCTTTCTATACCTCCGTAAAAACCCTAAACCTTCCATATCTCCTTTAACCTATTTTAAAGACCCTAACCCCTCCTAAATATCCCTCCATATCCCTTCTTCCTTCATCCCCAAAGAAATATCCTAAAACCCTAGTCCCTCTCTCTCATTTTCATAGTTTATACCCTCCTTCTCATTAGTCCACCAAAATACCACATAAGATCATTTTCTCTTCCCTTATTCCTAATCACCGATACTCACTCCCAGCATACCTTCTCTAGGAGTACACAGTTTCAAAACTTAGCAAACATGGACAAGGAAAACCTTCTAGCAGTGCTTAGGTGAAAACAGATGAGAAGGTCAAAGAGACTAAAGTCATTGAGGTGCCCGAGACCTACATGACATATCATAGGGGCACAAGGAGATTGTTTGTAGCTAATAGGCAAGTGTTTACTCCACAGGATGTGGAAGGGACCTTGCCTTCTTCATCAATGCATATGCAAATGCTATCTCCACAAGATGTGGAAGGGGCTTTGCCTTCTTCATCAATACAGCAGGTATGGGTGCAGCAGCTGCACAAAGGGAAGGAAAAGATGTAGGTGGAAGATCGTGACGATGAGGAGGAAAGAGACTTTGATTTGACAGAGCATGATGATGCAGAGCGGCATTATACTCATCATGGCATGGAAATAATTTACTTAGAGGCTCAGGATGAAGAAACAATAATGGACATCATCATACAGGAAAAGGAGGCTCAAGTCCAATCTTTGATGGACAATTTGGAGAAGGCCAAGTATGTCATCACATATTTGGAACAAGAGAACAAGTAATTGAGTGACAAACAGGTCCTCATGGACCAGAAGTTCTCAAGGTAAAATGACAAAGTGACAAGGAGGCACAGGTCACTTTGACTCCTATTGAGAAGGAAATTGAAGATGATAGAGAGACTTGGCTTGAGAGAGTCAATTTTCACCTAGAGAAGCTATTACAGAAGGCCAATATGGATAATCGGATGATTAGGCACATGGCCTACCATTACAGAACTCGAAACAAAATTTACAACATGAGGGTCAAAAAGATGAAAGTTAAGCTAAGGTGGGCTCTAAAAGGAAAAAAGGAGGAGGATAGGCTTAAGTTGATTGCTAAAGTTTTCTTGGCTCATCAGGATACTTGATGATGGTTCTTCTCACCAATTTTGGTCAAGTTTGGAAGAATTTTTGTCATTTGCAAACTTTGAAATTTTACACATAGAAAATCTGGCGTTGCGCTTTTCCAAGGGGCACCAAATGCACGAATGGCTAGCATTTTTGGATTTAGAGTAATGCGTGCATGAACCCTAGAGATTTTCTAAGCTTTTTTGGTAGAACTGGTCCACTGAAAGGTCAAAAGACAACCTTAAAATGACCTTTCTGCCACTTTTTGGACACACAGAAGCAGTCTTGGGAGAATCAAGTTTTGGGTAGTCAAATAAACTTCAAATGTAGAAATTCAAGGTGTTTTAGAAATTAGACGTGAATACCTTTCCAATGAGCTATCATGAGCTCAATTTGGATGCCAGGAAGGCCTCCAAAAGGGACCTGAAATTGGCGCTGCGTGTTGGGCCAATGGCGCTGCGCGTAGGGCAGTTTTTGCTCAACATGGCTATTTTTCTAGTTTTTGACTGTGTTCATGGATTCTCTCTCATGGAGGAGGTTTCACCATTGTAAATGATGACTTGGCATGTAAATATGATAGATAAATAGTAAAAGAGGGTAGATTCATTGCTTTAGAGGTCATTTTGAGCTCAAATGAATCAGTTTTTCACTTTTAGAGGCAAGTTGTTAAGATGCCTATATTCATGTTTTCTTATTTAGTGTTGGTTAGATTAGCTCCTCATATTAGGGATTCGACCCCTAAAGATGGGAGGAGGTTGAATCAATGCCTATATCTTCTTCTTCTTTCTCATTGTAAAGGGTTGGACTTAGCTCGGTGCTCAGACCTTGATTGTACATCATTTTGTAGCAATTTGGTAGGAGATTAATAAGAATTGCAGCTATTTTTATGGGATCCATGTGGTATGGATTTTTAGTATAGTTTTTCCTCTTGTGATCATATTTTAGTATGTTTTGTGTATTCCATTAATCATTTCATTGCTTTTAAGTGAATGCTTTCAAGTTGATAGGCAGAATTCATTACATCAGTACTATGCTTTGGGAAAATATTCACCATTTCATGTTTTCTACAGTTTGGGAAGGATCCATGTTTATCACATGCTCTTCCTAGACTCTCACCAATCTTAAAAACCTCACCCATCAAGCCCTATATTTCTAAACCTTGTGCCTACCTTGCCTCATTAAACATCCTGCAATTCTGACCTAATTCCCTAGACCTAAACTGTCCAGCTCCTCCTGATCCGGCAAAACCCCTTCAAAATCCAATCAAAACATCATGCTACTATACCTAGCCTAAAATCCTTTTCCTAATCGAGTCATCTTGGCTTAGATCCTTACAGAGAGAGCCCTCTCCTGACCTAGTAGGGCTAGCTACTTGACTAAGTGTGGTTTGTGGTTACCTTGGCATTGCCTTCCTTTAGCTTGAGGTTCAATCCAGGTGAGAACATGTCCAGTCCTTCGAAATTAAAGGAATCTTTTTCTTTATCTATAGGTTTACTGGATGAGGGTTGGTTTTTCTTAACAGATGGTTTTTCCTCCTCCTGCAACTTGTGCTCTAGGGCACCGATAGAAAGAGGATCCTTTTCGACCTCTCGCACTGTAGCAAATTTCTCCACTAGGGTGAGTTTTTCTTCACGTTTAATGAACATGGAAATGTATGATGGCAGGGCCCTCATGTAATAATCAATCATGATGGAATCATCCAGGGCCACATCAATCGGGAACTTATTCAAAATGGTGGTGAATCGTTGGTTGAAATATTCACCTTCTCCTTCTTATGGCACTTCAACGTGCTAATCTTGGTGAGGAGAATAGAAGGTGTCTTGTCCTCCAAAAACTTATCGAGAAAGGTTTTCTGGAACTCATCCCAAGTTTGGATGGAGGCAATAGGTAGTGACCAATACCAGGTGGTACCCTTATTTTCGAGAGTGTGAGAGAACAGGAGACAAGCCACATCGTTGTATTGCACCCTCATCATTTCCAATGCTAGGTAGAAATTTCTAATATGGTCATTAGCCGAGGTTCCCTTTTTGAGGTCAAACTTCGGGAGGTGTTTCTCAGAATGGTGGGGAATTTCATGAAGTTGACCCCTAATGCTTAATGGGGATTGGGCCTGTTAGGTCCCTATAATACTAGTGATTCCACCATTACTATTGTCATTGTATCCCTTATTTTTACTATTATGCCCCATAGAATCCCACTATTGTTATTTTTATGCCTTTATATTATTATTGTTAGGTCATCTTGGTTACATTGTGACCCCTTAGACCCCTATATATAGAAAGGAGGTTTTGTCATTTGTATCATCCAAGAAGTTAATTTGTTTAATGTAAAGGAGGTTGCCCCCTCTAAGAGGCTAAATTCTAAGGCATTGATCTATATTTTCTATCCTTTTGTGAGTTGGTTTCATAATAGAGCCATTCAGGCCAACCATTATTGGCGGTGATTCCCTCTAGGTGGATGGGAGGAAACGGAAGGCGATTTTCATTTCCCTCTGATTCGCTACCGGTTCCTGATCCCCCACTGGTGTGAGGAGGTTGCCTGCCTTCCCCCTAAGGCACTCTAAGGTGTCTTAGATCCCTAGTGATTCTCACATTCCTTGTGTTTCTTAGGCGCCTCAGGAGCCATTGATTGTTGTAAAAGTTAATCCAATCTCTAAGGTATTCCTCGGTCCCCCGCCCTAGGGTCTCCTTAGTATTCTCCCTCAGAGGTCTGTTATTGATAGGGGTATCTTTTGGGAGCCGTCAATCGTTTCGCTGTGTCTCTCCCCATTTTGATTGGTTGTTTTCACTAATGAAGGTATTATTAGGGTCACCCCCTTCATCTTCTGTAGGACTATCCAACCCCTTGATGGAGAGCGTTTCAACAACATCCACATAGTGATTGAGTGCTAGCCCGATTAATTGTGATATAGAGTTGACGAGGATGCCTTTACGCGTGTGATGAGGCGTGGAGGAATAGGGGTTGGATAGGGAATTAGTGGCAGGAATGCATTTCAAACCCCTAGCAAACTGTCGAGTAATAGGGTGCATGTCCTTGAGCTTTTCGTTGGTGACTTCGAACAGGGAAAGTTCCTCTCCTCCTAGGGCATCTTCAAGAGGGGGAAGTTGGGAAACTTTTTGTTGTGGCCTCGTGAAAATCAGGCCATAAGGGGGAATGTATGGTATCTCAGGAGGTGTGGGGGCATGTTCTTGGTTACTAACTTGATGAGAAGTTTCAGTGTGAGGGCATGGATTAGTACTTGCCATGGCCCTCCTTCTAGCACCAAATTCGTTGACGGGTTGTAATTCTCTGCCAATAGCAAAGGGGTTCTCCTCGATGTAGGTTCCCAACTAAACCCTGTATCATTTACTTTAAGGATCCCTTCTGGTATGTAGGTCCAACTATCGTTCAGGTGTGTTTAGCTTGCTTTAGACGAAAGTGAGATGTAGGTTCAATTGAAAGCATGAACTTCCATAAAGACAAGGAAATACATATCTTATAACGTGCATACCATGTATAGTGATATTGTTAACAACATAAATATCACGTAAAGTAACTATCCACAAACTTCAAATATAACTTGTGTTTTATAAGATAAAGTGCTTAACAACTGAGAAGTATTTCACAGAAATCAAACATCTATAAGCATAAGTAAACATACAGTCAAGAATAGATTATACCAATACCAACAAAAAAATTCACCATTACAAGCATAGAGTTATAAATCATATACCATCCCTACTTTGAAACACAAATTTTGTATTATGAGACAACACATGAATAGACCGTACATCAAATAACTCTTAGGAACATTCGATCCATCAAGCAAAAATAGTCATGGCATTCCGACATAAAATATTTGAGGAATCCAATTGTGGAATATTACAATCACTCCTTGCATCAATTAGAAGAGCATAAGTTCCCTTAAGCAAGATGTCTCAAAAAATGTCCTCAGCAAAATGTCCACTACAATGTGTCATGAGGGTGTATTTATAGAGTGAGGGTGACTCTTGGCCTACCCTTGACTCTTGAGCTTCCTCATGACCCTTCATCTACCCGATGACTCTTGGACTTCCTCATGACCTTTCATATTCCAAAATGTCTTATTCTATCAAATTACACACATCACAAAATAAGCCACTAATCTGATCTATCAATTTAAGAATAGAATGTTCAGGGATGTGCAGGTTGAGCTGCTCTATTAAGTATGTGCACCATAGTTTGTAATCAGCTGTGATAGGGGTGATCTATGGCCACTCTTCATCATGTCTATGTAGGCATTCAATTACATCTGGAATGAGGGTGGTCCATTTGGCATTCACCTGATTATTCGAGGTTACCATTTTGGTGTAAATTCTCATTGGTTCCACCACATAGCTTGTGATATTTTCTTTAGTGACATGAAAATTTTCCACATGGGCCACCTATTTATATGTATTAACAAAATCCTGCACTTCTTTTGAAATATCCTCCTGCTTCTTTACCTGTCCAACTTCTCTGATAGATGGAACTCCATGGATTTGAATCATAGACTCTAGGTCACTAAACAGGTGTTTGTTGGAAGCCAACACCCTTTCCACATCCTTGGTTAATTTGTCTTTTGATTGGATCTTGTTGCAAAGTTTAACCTTGGTGTTTTTCATGGTGATCTAATCTTTCTTAGGGACTACCATTGGTGCTCCTGGGTATTGAATGGACCACTCATGCATGTTGTCTAGAGCGATTACAACTTCCTTCAACATTGTAACTCTTTCTTTTGTGTGATCCTGTATCACTAGGATAGGGGATGTTGTGTGATGCAACTTTCATATCTCTTCGTAAACCATCGCCATGGCTTCCCACAGGGCCTCTGCCTCTCCTTTGATTGTTGCCCGAAATTCCGTTGTGCCTGAGTCAACTAAACAGAGGGATGCATTCTCTTCTTTTTCTCTCCTTCTCTCCTTCTCTTCAGTAGAGGCCCTTTGTTCAGATGTGTAAAGCCTATTCTGAAGGTTCATGATCTGTTTTCTCATCTAGGCCACATTGTGTTCTGTGGCGATTACGAAAGGTGTCTCGACCAAGGAGATCATCTCTAGATTTACAGTGATGTTAGCATAATCTACTTGGCTGTAGTGACTAATAGGGGCTCTACTGGATTCCTAGCATAATACTTTTTCCTTTCCTACACAATTGTGAGGCTAACCTCATCGAAGGTGACCTTGGTGAGATCTAGGACCTCCTCTTCTTGTCCTTCTGAGAAACCCAACTCTTACAAGGGAAGGTGCCCTCTATTGAGCGGAGTAGTAGGGGGAACTTCTAATGGGGGTAACTCACTTTATTTCATATCCTGCTCAGATGTTTTACTAGTCTCTCCTCATTTGATCTTCCTAGTTTCCTCTTTTTTGGTCCTCTTTATTTCTCCCTCCTGCCACTTTATCTCTAGATCTGCTAGTGCTTGTTTCCTCTCAAGCTCCTCATCTCACCTTAGGTTTTACTCTTTCTCCTTTTTCTCCTGTTCTTGTTTCCTTTTCTCTTCCTCCTCTTTGGCCTATTGTTCCTCTTGCATTCTTTTCTTCTCTACCTCTTCCTGGGCCCTTTTCTGCCTCTTGCAATTTTTCTTCTAGCTTTTTCTCTCTTTCCTCCTCTTCTTCTTGTCGCCTCTTCTTTTCAAGCTGGCCTTGGTCACTAGAATCTTGTGATTGCTTGTGCTCTTGTTCCCTTTTCCTCTTGAGCTCTTTCTTCTTCCTTTCTAGGGAGGTGTTCCTCTATTCAAGTGTTTCATTTTTGTCTTACTCTTATGGGTTTCTCAAAATATCTATGACCTCCTTGTCTTTCTACTTCTTAGATTTCCCAGTGGTCTTCTGTGTCTCTCGTTGTTTCTTCTTCATGGTGGAGGCTCTCTCTTGAAGACTCATATTTTCCTTGGAGTGCTTAAGGAGATCCTCCTCTCTAGCCTTTTGCTCACTAGGGTTGATCTTCCTATTGGAATTATACCAATTCTTTAGCCCGTGTTCATGATATTGTCTAGCGTGTGAATAAGACTAGTTGAATTTTGCTTTCTTCTAATGGGCATCCATGACCTTCTCAGGATCATACGTTCGATAGCTGAGATTTACAAAGTGGCTATCATTCAATGCTTCAGCCTCTGCCTCCACTTGTTTGAAGTTATCCACTATATATTCTCCAATGACGAGAGGGAAGGCAGACCAAAGTTTCTTCTTGCCTTTGTTTAGTACCTTTGAAAAACCTTGTGTCATCTAGTAGCAGACTTCTCGCAGGAGCATTTTGTCTGTGACAAACCTAGGTAGGGCATGGGGGGCCCTTATGGGTACCAAATACTCTAACGAACCTACCCTCCTGGATGGAAAACCAATGCACTACCTTAACCACAGTTTCGATAGCCCTCCTTGACATACATGGTGTTTCCTCACGAAATAGTTGTTGGTTTAGCAGGGCGATAAAAGATTTAGAAATAACATCTATCATACCTTTGTAGGCAGTGTCCTAGAAAACCTTGTAGTGGCGGTGCACAGGTCAGTTGTTGATGTATCCCAGTTAAAGCTCTAGTTCTCAAATTGGCATCTTACGCAGATGACATCTAGGAGGTATGAAGCCATGTAGAATTATGGTGGCTACTTTGGCTCTGGATGCTTAGCTACAGTTATATTTGTCTTTAAGGATGATGCAAGAATGTTTGCTGAGTTGAAAATTGTTCCTTGAGTGGTGGCAGTGTGCATAAGAGGAACCCAGGTGCCATAGAATATGTCACGGTCTACTTTACCATACAAGCAACACATCATAGCAAAAATTATTTGATATACTTTCCGTAGCCCCTCTGTCATGTATGCCTGATTTTTTCTAGCTCAGAACTTTTAAGGGTCCTACCACCATTCCCTCAGGGTATCATTAACAGGGATTACAAAACCAGAGAGCCACTAGGTATTGAAAGTATCCTATCTCTCAGGGAGTCTATAGTAGGTGACAATATTTGTAGGCAGAGATTGCAACTAAGGGTTTTCCATTGTGGTCCCTGACTATCCACAAATTTGTATCTGTATTCTGGAGGATCCAATCAATAGTTTCCGTACACAAAAGTATCATAGGATGTGATGCTACCTTGTGTAGCTTAGACCTCTTAACATTCAGGTATATCAGGAAATTCTCTTGGGTTTTCGGTATGTCTGGACTTGCAAATTCTTCATAGATATTATACCAGGAGAGTATTTTAGTTTTATTGATATTGCAGGTTGTGTCCCATAGATGGGTGGTTCCTCATATTGGTAGATTTCCAGTGAGATGCTTCCCAAGCTTCTACAAGTGGCCTTCATAGTTGGGGGTGCCATCTCATATTCGAAGGAGGAGATGGAGATGCACTCGAGGTCCACGTCACTTGGTATGTCGAATATAAAATCCCACGATGAGAGCAATGGCATGAAAATCAAACAGGAACTATCTAAATAAAATAAATTTCATTAGCTCTCAGGAGGTCTTTTGGCAGGTCGCATTGGAAGATAGGTCGCATGGGTCGCAAGGAAAAGAGTGTGACTTAGCAACTTGGTGTATGGGTTGCAAGTTAAAAGGTCACAAAGTCACGAGGTCACGAGGTTGTGGAGTTGTGATGTCGTGAAGTCAGAAAGTCATGGAGTCGTGAGGTCGTTAGGTCATAAGGTTGCTAAGTCGGTATGGTATTGGGAATTGTGGTATCATAGTTTTGGACCGTGCGAATTACGTTTTGGGTGGGCTAAGGAAAAATATTTGAGGCTTATGGGAGGTCTAGAATTTTTACTGGCAAGGTGGTCAGGCTTACTTGCGAAAAAAGGTATGGTTAAGGTTGAGGAATGGCTATGAGGGGGGCAAGAAAGATTGAACAGGGCCAGAGAAATTGTTTCTTCAGTCTGAGGTGAAAACCTAAGAAAAAAGGAGATGAAAATCCCCTAGGGTGGAATGTGGAGGATCAGAGTGGTAGATAATGACACTTGGACCAAAAAATGATTACCAGGAAGGTGAAAGGTCACCTACTTGAAGAAATTTCATGCACGCCCAAGTTGCAAGCTTCCTTTGTCTCTCATGCAACCAAAGGAGTCATTAAAAATGAATATGGGAAACCTACTTATTTATTGTTTTGGTCGCACATGCGAGGGTCGCATGGGTCGAAAGTGTGACCTTATAACCTATTGGTCACGAGGTTGCAAGGGTTGCATGGTCGCGATGAATGTCAACTACGACCTTTGTGACCTATGCGACCTTGTGACCAGTTAGTCATGAGGTCGCAAGGGTTGCATGATCTTGACAAGTGTTGCTTGTGACTTTTGTGACATTTGCGACTTAGCGACGTGTGGGTCACACGGGTTGAAATAGTCACAACTGATTGAAAGTTTCACATTCTAAAGCTGCGCCTAACTTGCTTAAACTAGATTTTTGACTTAGCTTGACTTCGTAGGAAAATTTTAGGTTCTTACGAGGCTTTTCTGGTCTGGCGAGCTTTTGAGCAAATTCCTAAGGTGTGGAATATTCTTGCACAATATAGGGGCTTCAATAATTTTAAGGATTTTTTGAAATTTTTGGAGGAGTTGTTGTAGCAGCTACAATAGTAATCTATGCCTCCTCCACCAAGTCATCTTAAAACTAGGCAGTAGAATCACTATATAAAGGTAGCAACTCGATGTCACTCACACACAAGTAGTTCCATATACAATAACTAGGCCAAGAAAAAGTGTGAAATTTAGGGAATAATAAGAGAAAGGACAAAGAAGAAGAAGGAGTACTCTTTTAGGAATAAAATTCAATTTATTTTTTCTCTTTCCAACACATGTGAAGCTATGGAGTTGCTAGAACGGGGCCAATATTCTGTAGTAACTAGGAGGCTGAAATTCCATTGCAGGAGGTCGAAATACTGGGAAGTCAAATTTCTGGAATATTGTTAGGCGGGAGCTACTCGATAAGAAGAGGGCTATTATATCATATTGGAAGGTTGACTTGGTGGAGGAGGAAAGATTTTTGGTCTAGGGTCTTGGTCCATCTTAATTTGAATTACAAAAGGAAGATTTATTGACTGGGTTTTCCCCTATATAGGGGTTTTAGCCCTAGTTGTCCACCTACATGTGGTGTCCCTAATATTCATATTTTGTTTTTGATAATTTCTTGATGAACTAAGATAAAAGTAATAAAGCATAATCAAATGATACAAATAATTCAAATATATCACAAGTAATTATCAACTAAATAAAATATTTTTACCTTTCTGATTTTCTAAAAGGAAGAAGGGAAGGAAGAATCTTAGGCAAGTGAGGAAAGGGTAGAAGATGATGCAAAATCCAAAGGGACACCATGGTTGATAAAATTTGAAAGAGAATTGAAACATGCTGAAAGAATAATGGAGTGAGCAAGGGAGGAAGAGAACAAAGGGGTACCTGCTGAGTCTGGCATGGAGGTGGTCATCTTTGAAGCAAAGCCCCCTTGCTCCACCTTCATGCTTGATGAATATCTTCTTCTTGTTTCTTGACCTGCCATTTTAGAGTAAGTCACAGAAACGTCTAAACAATGAACCTATACCCTTTTTTATTCCCCAAGGACCTAGTTTTAACTATTATAAATAAGGGGTTTTTTGGAGAGAGACAACTCGCGTTAATCCTTGACCAGGTGCCCATACTTATCGTATTGATAACAATGGAAATGAATGTGTTTGTAATATATTAATTGGATTATTTCCACTCCAATCTTGATATACATATCCTTTAGCATGCCTTCTCGAGGATTGATGTTGACCAGAACATGCACTACAGTCATGATGATTGTCTCGAGGTAGGAAGAGTTGTGAACCAAATAGGTGTCAAGAGAGTTCCTGATGTCTTGAAAGATTAATTCATCCCATTATTGGCGGGGGGGGGAACAGGGGGAGACCAAGAAGGTGAGCCCAAATTGGAACCAAGTACATTCTCTCCTTTTAGCATCAAAGAGGGGAGTCTAGAAATTGAAAAGAATAGGGGTTGAATCAATCACCCATAACTTCTTCTTGACCTTTAGGGCATCAGTTGACTCCCGGAAAATGAGATGAATCCAACCCTTGGCCACCAATACTACTTTTAGGGAACTTTTAACAATGGGTGTAGTATTCTCTGATACCCATGCTTTGATCATTGAAATTCTAAATTTTCATCACCTTGCTTAACCAAGAAATGAATCTTAGACATTTGCTCCACCTTCTTCTTTGCGACTGTTAGGAAAAAATACTTGGGGGAGGGGGGTGAATTAGTATTTTTAATTCACTCTAACTTTTCATTTCATATCCTGAATTATGTATGCTACTATTCTTTATGCAACCAACATGTGTACGTAAATTTTGTGAAGGAAAATAGTGTATACCCAATTTACTTAATTTATCATAATTCTCATCAGTGAGTTAACTTTAACCATTTCATTATTGATTCATTAACCATCCAATATGCAATAAATGGCAGATAAATCACAACATATAAGAAACACACATAAAACACCAGAATTTTAGATGGAAACCCAATGTTGGAGAAGACCACCATTGTCATTGTCTCTATCTTCTTTCTTATTATATAAAGAAAATCTTCATTACATTTTGTACTGGTGCAAACCCTTACCAGCACACAAACACCCACTTACAAGAGGCTAAAACCTCCACTCTTTATCCAACACCCATTGGAAGGAAGCGACAACTCCCAAGTCTCATTCACTGGATCTTACTGGAAGGGAGATCCTACCCCCTCACACAAGGCTGAAACCCTCAACACCTTGTGGACATCATTTCATAATGTTTCATACTAGATCCACCTGTTAATTAGCCATCAAATTTTCACACTAGACTCACATGAATAATAAGCCCAAACCAATATACCAATTTGAATACAATCATTGAATCATTATTGAATACCAACTGAATCACTGAGATAAATGTAAAATTGAATACTTAATCATCATAACCAGATCATACCAATGCACAATGAACTATTATATTAAGCTATAAATCAATACACTGAATAACCAGCAAGAAATCAAAATCACAACCACATTGTTATCAACACCAAAGAAATCTGCAATCATCACAAACCTTTTTCAAATTTACTTCATAAATTATACATGATTGTTCTGAAGCATACCCATGTATATACATGTTTCCTCTAAAAGCAACCTGCATACAAATCTCAAATCACTAAATGCTAAAAATTGAATCATTGCATCACTCACTGACTTATTGACATATTGAGTCACAATAGAAACTTAATCACATATCAACATTTTGTAGCATCATCAATAACCAATATTCCAGTCCATAATCAAAATAACCCAGAAAAAACTATCAGATACAAACCATTCTTATCAAGACATCATTGATGGATAGCAACAAATAGAACATATATCATCAACTATCATCATCAAGTAACAATTTAAACCCCAGTACATATACGCGACCTCCCTAAAATAGATTTGTGTGTGTACGTGATTACCATGCATATCACCCATGTATATATACCAACATATTGAATAAAAACATCACAATATCTATACATGATTGTCGTGAACCAGATTCGCTTATGTACTTGGCCTTACAGAGGAAAACTAGAGCATAGATCTTGAATTACTTGTAACAACCCTAGGTTAAAATTTCATGTAATAAAATTCATAAAGAAAAAATAAGACCGAGGTCATGGGACATGTATTCCAAGTTGAATGTTAGGAAACAAAATCCTAGTAGGTGTTCATTTGGCTTATTATGGCTAAAGGAAATTGGCAAATGCATTGGAAAAGGAAAATAGGCATTAATTGGCATTTTATCTATGAAATAAAGGAAAATAGGAGAAAAGGGAGATGAAAGGTCACAGGTTTTCATGAGAGGGAAATTGAAGGAAAATAGGATAAAAGGGAGATGAAAGGTCACAAGTTTGCATGAGAGAGAAATTAAAGGAAAATAAAGGAAATTGAAGAAAATAGAGGCCTCAATAATAAAAAGGATTCTAAGGATCAGTTCACCGCCTTTGTTCAGTTGAATTTCGAATTGGTTTTCGAGAGGATAAGACTTCCAAGAGAAGAAAGCAAGGAAATGACAAGGAAAGAAAAGGAAATCAAGGATCAAGCAACTTCAACGGGAATATTTGCAGGTAACAAGTTGCATGTATGATTTCCTAGCTAGTTTTGGCATGCATGGTATATGCATATGTGTATTTGGTTCATTTGTTGTCAATGACATGGGTTTTGTCAAGTTCAACAATGATTTTAGTATTTCCTTGCAATTTCTGCATAGCCATGTTGTGACCAGATTCTTTCTTGGTTGAGATTTGGATTACCAAAAGGCTTTGGATATGGGTGAGGTGGTCTCAGGAAAATCCCAAGGGTTGGGGGTGGAGATGGTTTTCTCTGTAATCCCTCAATAGGCGGGTGGAGATAGGAAAATTCCTCAAGGGATGGTGAAGGAATTATGAGGCATCCAAGCTCAGCTTGGTTTTGTGATCTCAGGACCAGTTTAGGTGAGATCACGGTATGGTGAGGGTGGAGGTGGTTTAACCTCTAGATTCCATTGGTTGTTTATTGATTGGTTTATCCCATGAGATCCCACATTCATTGTTGGAATATGGCACAGGGGTGATTGACTGAAAGAAATATTTGGTTTATCCCAATCTATGGTTGGGTGGTACGTGGAAGTCTTGCACATGGTTGGATTTTATGTATGAATGATAAAAGATCTTTTCCCTTGTAATTCATGAGTAATTATACTTGTTATTATGTGTCTTGAATGGTTGTCCTATGATTGTTATTTAACTAGTGATATCTTGGTTATAACCATGGTTTTATGGCAGATTCAAGTTATGGATCTTATCATGTTTTACTTGTAAATCACTATTTAATGAATGCATGACCTAATAGATGTTATTGTAGCTATTGTGAGAGAATTAGACTTTCTTTATGTTTCTCATATAAGTTTCAAATCTCTATGTTCATATATGCAACGACCTGTAGATTTCATGTTCATCATTTGTTTGATGGAATGTCTGTCATGGTTAGGCTTGGTTAGGTCAAGTACTTGATCAAGTTTTGTGTTAGAGGATTTATCTTGGTGTAATTTATTATCTTAGTAAGTCCCATCAATATTTGAGCACTGGTATGGAGACTGGCCCTAAATAAGTAGCTCAAATCGCGCGGTAGCAGGCGCAAAATTGGATGAAAAAGATTAATGTATCTCCCTTGCAGGCTTATGGGAGTGACTGGAGGCCTATAGTCACATGGATGTAGGATTGTGCATGTGACTAGGAGTTTATTTAGTGAAAAAGAAATATGACTCAGGGTCTGGGCAACTGGAGGGAAGATTTATCTCTTATGGGTCTTATAGAACCTGAGGGGAGTTAGTAAGGTCTTGTTTTGTTGACTCCATTTCCTTAAGTTTTTTTTTTATTTTTCTTTTCTTTCACATGTGGTTCATGAACACCCACAGTCATTGGGTGGCCACTACATCCATGGAAATATCTGAGCTTGATTAAGGGTATCAAGCCCTGCGACCAATAGCTAGGCCTAACCCCAAGGGCTTCAGGGAGAATTGACCCTGTGACCTCCCGAATGACAAGGAACTTATTTGACCATTTGAGCTAACCCTTGGGGCTTCCATTTCCTTAAGTTTATCTAGGAGGTTGAGTCATATCATAGTAACTCTTCATAACATATTTACCCGGTGGACCGATAAATGGGTAGATATGGGAGGAGGTGTTACAGACTGGTATTAGAGCATGGTTAAACACTTGGAATGGATGGGTTGGATGCATGTTGTTATGCATGCATTGTCATAATTATGGTTATGCATGAAAAATGGTTAAACATGAACCTTGTTAGTCATTATACCAATTTATGTCATCCATACAAACACGACATATTATTATGATGTTGCACAACCATCTTCATCCAACCTTTCTCAACTCACTTTACACCTATTTTTCATCCAATCTCGCTCGTCTTGCTCTACACCTTACCCAAACTCTTTACATGATAGATGCTCACTTTGTAAGATATGATAATGGAACAAATGAAAAGTAGTTTTTAACATGCTGCATATTTTCATGGAGCCCATGGAAATTCATTATACTATTTTTTTATAAAAGAATGTGGAGGAAATAAAATGATATTTAAGTATTAAATTTATATAGATACATGGATATGACGTCAAATTAGTATTGCAGGGTTGATGAGCGTTATGAAACAGAGAAAATCGTATGCCACACAACTAGTTGGGGCTGTTGGGATATTAAGTAGTGAAACGAGACCTCATCCTACCATTGCGATATCGGTATTACTTCTCCTCCTTTCAAATCAACCTGCATAGTTATGAGTACCCTTATGAATATGATCCTTGTAGAGCAACTGTGTATCTAAAATTTTATTCATCATTGTCTTGTGTGAAGTTGTGTGGAAGATTCATGTGGATTTATGGAGCTGAGCTATGGAGCTCACCCCCGGAGTATTGAGAATTTGAGTATTCATTGTTTAAACCAAAATATTATATATTAGATTATATATTAGATTAATGAGATGTAAATATCATTCAATAACTTTGATCATTTTTTTATAAAGTTGAATATATTGTGAATTAGGTTTATGAATTGCAAATTTCATTTTATAACTTCGATGAATTTTTATAAAGTTAGTTAACTAGATTGTATTGAATATAAATATAAATTTGTCATAGTCAATAAAAATTGTGTTGAATATAAATATCAACATGACATAGTCCATGAAAAGGAAAAATATTAAATACGACAAAATATAAATATACAAAATGTAATAGTCAAACTTCACCATTATTCAAAAGTTAGATTTCAAAAATCAGACACTATTACAAAATTTGACTATATTATTTTACACTCAAACATTACAATTATTCATTGTGAAACTACACTTTTATTAGTGATTTTTACGTTGTTTCATATATCATTATGTTGTTATAGTTTCCCTCACAAACCCAAGCTTATGTACCACAGTCAACCTCCATCCCCTAGACTTTTTTGTTATTCATAAAGAACAAAAAAAGTACAATATTATTGTAACTACCTTTTGATCTTGTCCAACAATCTGTAGGTAACAAAAGGCTGCAAGGCTCATTCCTTTTCACTATATACAAGATGACTGATCTATAAGAGACTGATATATTTAAAATTTTACATGGTTACCTGTAGATGTCTGTAAATCAGCAAGCCTTGTTCTTTTCACTAAATACAGTCTAACTGAGACTCCTAAGTACCATTGAAGGATGAGATAACAAATATAAAGACATTTCATATTACATTAGTACATTACTATATTTAATGATGAATTTTTTCTAAAATATTTTGAAAATGGAAAAGGTTGCCTTGAAATCTACAATGAGATAATGATTGATTCCTAGAACATAAACAAGTACCTATGATGCTAAAAGCATGGAAACATTATGTACTTTGAAGATGGAATAACCTTAAGAGATTATGTTAGTTGAGCATTAGTTCAAGAGGTCCATGTGAATCAGAGTTGTGCCTTGATCCTAGTCGTCAATATAATCCTCATATAAAAAGGAGTCAGGTGCCAGAGAAAGAGCATATTTTGAAAGTCTTTCGTTTGTTGAATTGAATTCTCTGTAGATGTGTTTGAATCCTATTTCCTGAAAATGTTTTTTTACTTCTCCTAATCTGAGCTTCTAATCCATTATACTTAGGACTTATAGATGGGTAGCACCTATCATCCAATCTATGGCGCACTTGCAATCGCCCATAATTAAAATGATTTTGATGTTCTTCAGCTTGGCAAGAGTCATGAGTGCCCAAAAATATACAAGCTTTGTTTTGGTATTCTACTATGATCCCATACCAATTTTGAATAAGGTTGATCTATTCCCTGACCACTTGATCAAACCTCCACCTCTGCAAGTATTCTCTTGAGTTACTTTGTCAAAAAAGCCAATGGGGAGACTAGAAGGGATCTCAGGAAATTGGATTATTCTAGAGGTTTTTCCAAGGTGTAAAGGAATGTAATCCCTGAAAAGTGGGATCATTTTGGAGGATTTACTGAGGGTGAAAATCTTGTCATTTTTTAAGATGGCCCTATTCCTTAAGAGGTGTTACGGTCCTATAATAAAAGGATTCATAATTTTGAATTGACTATGGTCAGTATTGTAACATTGTACATACATTTTCTTTCTGCAAATGTATTCCCAAATTAAAAAATGTAAAGAGGGTATGTCCTAAAAAAACAATCAAAGGAAAAAAAGAAACGAAGATCAAAAAAGTGAAAAATATGAACCCCACCAAAACAGATAAAAATAGATCATGAAAGTGTGCAAATTCAAATGCCACTGCTATTTTACTTTTTCTGCAAATAATTATTATGTGTAGCTTGTTTAAAATACCATAATCCATGATAAGTCAAATAGCTTATTCTTGGCTTTTCATGCTTTAAATTTAATGTTGATAGATAGAGAATAAAGATCTAGCCAAACAGTTTAATCTTGGCAGATCAATAGTTAAAATAGAGAATGATAGGGAGCTCAACAGTTTAATGTGAGCTCTTGGATGAAATAAGGTTTGAATTAGTTAGTTTCATGTTTCAAAGAAAAATGAATAAGGGTTTGCAAACTCAAATGCACCCATGTAAATAAGGAATAAAATGTTAAAATAGCAGACGGGTAGGTACAAGCAATTTTTACAATCATGGATAAATATCATTTGGCATACTACTAATTTCCCTCCCCACAATGTGCTCCAGTACTATAATACTTCAGCCATAAAAGCTTAGAGCATTTCTCTGACTTTTGGTGGGATTGGACCCTCGGCATAATGACTCATGGACATCAAGTATTAGATTCGACCTTATTGAAACACTTCTCATTCATTGAAACACCCTTTTCCCTTTACGTCAGTCATTTTACCCTACAAAATCCCCTTTTCCTAAGTTTAAAACACATTTTAACTAGGAAAGGTAAAACCCCCTTAACTAATTCCCCTCTCATTCAAAATACTCAAAAACCCACAAAAATTGCTTTTATCTTAAGTATAAGTGTTAAATGTTGATATTGGGCCACCACAGTGAAGAAATTCAAGCCAAACATCATATTTTACATTATGCTTACTATATTTTACATTCCACGCATTCATTTCATATTAACATGCTAACCTAGAATGTATTAGCTCCCCTATATACCTTTTTCCTGTATTAAATAACTCCTTCATATATAATATCCAAACCCCGATTTAATTATAAACTATAGTTTCATCCCTCGCATTGTTTAAATTAACTCCCCGCTTCATATTTCCCGAACATAAACCTATTAACCTACCAAAGCTTAGTGCCATTAAAGAAAACCCCACAAACCTTCACCTTGATTTCCCTCTGTGCAACTTCATCACGCGACAGTCGTTAGATCTCTCACCCCCAGATCTGACGACACACATCCATATCACGCTCACTCCCTCTTCAACCTTTATCAGCCTAAGAGCACATGAGATTCACGATTTTTCTCAAGCCTGATTTTTCTATGTGCCAGCCTCGGGCATAGATCGCGTTCCCTGGGGGAAAAACCACCCATCTGCCAAAAGCAGTGCGATGGCCTCAAAAACTGCCTCCCTGCCAAACACGAAAACCATCCACTATTCATAAAATACTTTCCATACCAAAATATAACTTTTTCTCTTTAAAAGGCTAAGCATCCCCGTTTCATCCCTTTTCGCTCTTTTTTCTGTAAAACCTCAACAATATGTTTGCGACACCTTGAGCCTTTGCGACCAAAATTCATTGATGTCTACAACCCAAAGAAGCTCTGGACACCCAATTTGAGCATCCAGTTCACGTCTACAGCCACCATACCCTCTGCAATCACCATTCAAACCAATTTTCAAGCCAATTCACCAATTTCCAAGTATTTTTGAGAAAAAACCAGAATGGCCCTCTCATTTGAAAATGTACAGTAAAAGTCAAAAGGTTATAGTGAAAGTCAAAAAAGCATAGTAAAAGGAAAAAGATAAATCAACTAGATGTAAGAGTATCAACAAAAGTGTATCAGATTGAGAAATCAAAGTGAATAAAAGCAGCCAGCGGGAAGACAAACAATATGGAAGACAGTTACAAAGAATACAGATAAAATAAATTCATGTCAAAGTGAAGATAGATGAAAAAACAAAGCAATCAAGGTAAACAGTAAAAGTAAACATGGAGGTAGTAAGGGTTAAACAGAGATGAAAACACTTTCACCAGCAACAATGAATTTTATCCAAAGTAAAGGTAAAAATAGTTAAAAGAAAATTAAGGTTAAAAGATGAAATCAGAGCAGGAATGGTACATTTTCCAGAAATTTCATGTTTAATTCATAATTTTGTAGAAACTATTGTGGCCAATCCGAGATTCATTTTGAGAAACTGGAGGATTTTGGTGTTCCTAAAATGCCAATATACAAAAACCTATCTCACTTTTTACACAGGTATTACAAAGAGGGAGATAAATGCATATATTCACAACTTATTTTTCAGACTGTCCAAAGTCCTATTTTTGACATCTGTTTGCAGAGAATATTGTGAACAGATGGAGCTGAATTTTGGGAAACGGAAAAACATTTATCTCAATAACATACTTATCTACAATAACCTCTTTCACTTTTTACATATCTATCTCGGATTGAGATATACACAGGTATCACTGGACCCTACTTTTGCAGAATTTCTGGGGCAGAATGCACAAAGGAAGGAGGTAGTTAGTGACTTGGATGCCTCATCATCAATTAAGAGTTGCTATCAAATTTGAATTTCTCTTATTTTTCACCAACAATCCATAAATATAATTCCAAATAGATTCATTAGTTTTGACTATCCTTTATTTAAGTTCTATTAATGTAAAATAGTTTGAGATATTTGTAAAACTAATCTTGATATTTTCTTAAGATATTTCAGTTTAGAATTTGTATAAATACTTCTTCATTTGAAGTACTTTGGTGTGGATTATTTTACATTTGTAGAGTTATTTTAATCTTAAACCTAAGGGTGATTGTACCATTTTCAAGTCAATAGGTTGGACCAAGTAATAAACGCATTTCACTACACGATTCATGAGATGAGCCATTTGCAGTGAAGTATCTTCTTTGTTTGATTTTGTTACCTTCTTATGTTTTTCATAATATTAAAGGTGTTCTAAATTTGAATGTATTAACTAGAAATATCACTTATAATTTGTTTGAGTTCACTCTGTTTTGCACAGTTAGTCATTTACATGTTTTCCTCTGATACCCGGATCTGAGAATCCTTAATTGCTCTCCCATCCCGGTTGACTTCTTTCATTACTTCCATAATCTAGCCTAGGGAACCCTTAATTTCTCCCTGGATTCGATTAGAAGCCACTTCACCATCCAACCCTTGATATCCACAAAAAATCACCTATCTTTCCCTGCAGACATTGTCTTTTAGAACCTTGATCCAGTCTTGTTTGTCTGATCTATGAATCCATAACCCAATGGAAAAAGTAAACCTTTGTTAATCTAAGTAAGTGATCCCACCACCCAAATTCAAAACAAAACTCAAGTGTAACCATAACTAGCCTAAAATTTATTAACTAAACAAAGTTAAATTATAAATAGAGAGCCCTCTCCGAGCATCAGGAAGGCTAGGTCCTGATCTCCAAAAGTGGTTTGTGGTTACCTCTATTATTTCCTTATTTAAAACTTTCAAAAGGAATTTTGGAGTGATAAGATAATTGGCAACCATACTGGGGATGACTAACATTTTCTTCAGAAATGTTTTATAGGTTCAGATCTGATCTATGATAGTGGACAGTGATCAGACACACAAAGGTTAAATTATCCACCAGGTGACTCCAAATCAATGATAGTGGACACACAAAGGTTAAATCATCCACCAGGTGACTCCAAATCAATTTCATAATCAAGACTCCACTGGAGGAATGAACTTGAAAGAACATATGGGAAGATTAGGTTTCTAACTTGGATTGTTATCCAAGACATCATGTTTTTTCTCATCAAGAACGTTTTTCAATGTATATTGTATTTTAGAGAAGATCTTATATTAGTTTTTAATTATTATCCTTTGAAAATCGTAAATATAAAATCTCCTTACACATTTGAGCATCATTCTTCTGAATCTTATGATGATCATTTTCCAATTAAGAAATCTCAAATAATCAAGAATGATCTTATAATCCCTATACATATTCCTGTACCTTGGAAAGTTCCTGATAGGTATAAGCCACTAATCTTACCTCCTACACTCCATGTTTTCCCTAACAATTATTACAAGTATCTCCCTAGGTTTGAAGGAGAAGATGGTAAAATCACTGTCCAAAAACATATTCAAGGTTTTGAGAATTATCTCATCATATTTGAGATTGATGAAGGTGATGTTAGAATAAAACTTTTTTCTCTCTCTTTGCAAAGTAGAGTAAAGAGTTGGTTCAAGAATCTACCTATTGCAAGCATCTCAAATTTCCAACAATTTGTCAATTTTTTCCTTGATAGATGGATAATCAAAGTCAATCCTTTTGTGATCATAGAAGAATATAATTAGTTAAAAAGATAGCCAAATGAAAAAATACAACAATTTTCTAACAGGTTTAATCAAATCTATTATTCAATGCCATCAAATATAAGACCTCCTCCTAATTCAACTCTCTTTCATTATCCAAAAGAATTTGATCCAGAGATAGAATATCAGCTAAGAGAAAGAAACCCCTCAACACTAGAACAGATGCAGAACATTGCAGTAGATGTAGAAGTTAATCTATAAATTAGAAGAGAAAAGTTGAAAGCAGGAGCAAAGAAGAACAACATTGCAAAGGTAAAACTCGACAATTTGGTAAGAAAAATAGAGGAAAGGATATAGAACATCATCATGAAAGATAAATTTTTTGTTCAAAATCACAATGACACGTTTATTTCACAAAAAGAAGAGGTTGATAGCCATGAACAAATTCCTACTAATTCCAACAATCATAGATCGGAAGATAGATTTATAGAGAAATATGTGGAGAGGCAATCTACTGATCTAATGTGTATGTTTGATGACAATACTTATTTTAATGATTTGCCTAAATATGATCAGTATGATGATAATTATGTTCTTCAAATCCAAACTAACTTTACAGAGCAATCAGAAACTAGTTTGGGAAATAAATAAATTTAGTTTCAGCGGCTTGAAAATAGTGATCATCTTATTCATATCAGCTATGAAAGTGAGGAAGAAAGTGCAGAAGATTTGGAAATAAGTGAAGCTTCTCTGCCTCTTTGTTTTGCTTCATTTCAATTCATCAGAGAAAACTTTAAAGCAATAAAAAATTAGCAGTCTTTAGGTATTGATATTGACAACAAAGAAAACAATGAAAACCTTAATCAGGATTCTTCAGTTTCACAAGTGTAGTTATCAAATTCTACTGAGATGTCTGATCATATGACACAGGAAAGTTCTATACCACTATGTTTTGAATCACTTCAGTTTTTAAAGGAAATATGGTATAATATCTCCGAAGAAAAGGATGAACAACATGCAGAAATCCATGAAGTCCCATTAAAACCCATATGTAATAGGTTGCAACAATCTTCCATGTCTTTTATAATCCAATAGCTGATATGTTAGATGATGAATGCAATCAGAATTTTTCTCCATTAACTAACTATGAGATTCGAAATCAAGATGATAAAGGTTTCACCAAACAGACATTTCAATCAGTAGAAATATCATCACAAAGCTTATCTGAAAATCTTCAAAGTGATAAAGATGAAAATGACATTTCACTATCATGGCATGGAGGCCATCCAAAACAATTGTACAATTGCTTAGATCAATTAAACATTAGTGTATATATCTTGGAAGATCCTTTTGTACAGTTTCTAGAGTCAAGAAAGGAAATCAAGTATTTCCTTATCTTCTCATTTGTTGACAAGGTTATAATTTATTTTAGAATCTTAGTTTTGATCACAAACAAGCAAATGCATCAAAATACATCAAATTAAATAATGCTTGAATGGTTGCATTGGCTATTTCATTTTACCTAACCAATAGTTAAAGAGCTGATTAGAGTAAGTAGGTAGGAATTCAGTTTATTTTAGTTTTCAGTTTTCAGCAAGTTATGAAAAAAATCATTAGAAGTTGAAGCCCAGAAAGAAGCTCCTAAATATCTTGATGATCTATTAGTTTGGTTTGATAATTGCAGTACCTTCTTTCAGTTTAAGATCGGATTTCAGTTTGCAGAAAAGGGTGTATTTTCAGTTCAAGAGTTTGGTTCACAAAGATTATACAACAAAACATATACATGTTTGGGATTGTCCCAATGGATCAGGCTACTAGTTGACGGTGTTGTTGACATCTCACAAGGAGATGCCATCCCATGTGGAGCCATGCTTATGGTCCTATAATAATTGGATTCATAATTTTGAATTGATTATGGTCATTATTGTAATATTGTACATACCTTTGCTTTCTGCAAATGTATTCCCAAATTAAAAAATGTAAAGAGGGTATGTCCTAAAAGAACAATCAAAGGACAAAAAGAAACAAAGATCAAAAAAGTGAAAAAGATGAACCCCATAAAAAGAGATAAAAATAGATCATGAAAGTGTGCAAATTCAAATGCCACTACTATTTTACTTTTTCTGCAAATAATGATTATGTGTAGCTTGTTTAAAATACCATACTCCCTGGTAATTCAAATAACTTAATCTTGACTTCTCATGCTTTAAAGTTAATGTTGATAAATAGAGAATAAAGATCTAGCCAAATAGTTTAATCTTAGCAAATCAATAGTTAAAAGAGAATGATAGGGAGCTTAATAGCTTAACCTGAGAACTTGGATGAAATAAGGTTTGAATTAGTTAGTTTCATGTTTCAAAGAAAAACGAATAAGGTTTTGCAAGCTCAAATGCACCCATGTAAATAAAGAATAAAATGTTAAAATAGCAGATGGGTAGGTACAAACAATTTTTACAATCATGGATAAACATCATTTGGCACATTACTAATTTCTCTCCCCACAGTGTGCTCTAGTACTAAAATACTTCAGTCATAAAGGCTTAGAGAATTTCTTTGACTTTTGGTGGGACCGAACCCTCATCTTAATGACTCATGGACATCAAGTATTGAATTCGACCTTATTGAAACCCTTCTCATTCATGAAATCGCCCTTTTCCCTTTACATCACTCATTTTACCCTACAAAATCCCCTTTTCCTAAGTTTAAAACTTATTTTACCTAGGAAAGGTAAAACCCCCTTAACTAATTCCCCTTTCATTCAAAATACTCAAAAACCCACAAAAAATGCTTTTATCCTAAGTATAAGTGTTAAATGTTGATATTGGGTCACCAAAGTGAAGAAATTCAAGCCAAACATCATATTTTGCATTATGCTTACTATATTTTGCATTCTGCGCATTCATTTCATATTAACGTACTAACCTAATGTATTAGCTCTCCAATATACCTTTTTCCTGTATTAAATAACTCCTTCATATATAATATCCAAACCCCAATTTAATTATAAACTATAGTTTCATCCCCTGCATTGTTTAAATTAACTCCCCGCTTCATATTTCCCCAACATAAACCTATTAACCCACCAACCCTTGGTGCTGTTAAAGAAAACCCTGCAAATCTTCACCCTGATTTCCCTCCGGCAGCATCACCATGCGACAGCCATTAGTTCTCTCACCGCCAGATTTGATGATGCGCATCCATATCGCGCTCACTCCCTCTTCGACCTTTATCAACCCGAGAGCACACGAGATTCGCAATTTTGCTCAGGCCCGATTTTGCTATGTGTCAGCCTCTAGCATAGATTGCGTTCCCTCGAGGAAATACCACTCGCCTGCCAAAAGTGGTGAGATGGCCTCCAAATCCGCCTCCCTGTTGAACACGAAAACTGTCCATTGTTCATAAAATACCTTCCCCGCCAAAATATAATCATTGCCCTTTAAAAGGCTGAGAAGCCCCATTTCATCCTTTTTCGCTCGCTTTTTCTGTAAAACCTCAACAATACATTTGCGACACCTTAAGCCTCTACGACCAAAATTCACTGTCGTTTACCACCCGAAGAAGCTCTGGACACCCAATTTGAGAATACAGTTCATGTATATAGCCACCATACCCTCTAAAATCACCATTCAAACCAATTTGCAAGCCAATTCACCAATTTCCAGGTACTTTGAGAAAAAACTAGAATGACACTCTCATTTGAAAATGTACAGTAAAAGTCAAAAGGTTACAGTGAAAGTAAAAAAAACACAGTAAAAGGAAAAAGATAAATCAACCAGATGAAAGAGTATCAGTAAAAGTGTATCAGATTGAAAAATCAAAGTGAATAAAAGCAGCCGGCGGGAAGACAAAAAGCATTGAAGATAGTTACAAAGCATATAGATAAAATAAATGCATGTCAAAGTGAAGATAAATGAAAAAACAGAGCAATCAAGGTAAACAGTAAAAGTAAACATGGAGGCAGTAAGGGTTAAAAATAGATGATAACACTTTCACCAGCAACAATGAAGTTTATCCAAAGTAGAGGTAAAAAAAGTTAAAAGAAAATTAAGGTTAAAAGGTGAAATCAGAGCAGGAATGGTACATTTTCTAGAAATTTCCTGTTTAAGTTATAATTTTGCATAAACTATTGTGGCCAATCCAATATGCATTTTGAGAAATTGGAGGAGGTTTGTGTTCGTAAAAGGCTAATCTACAACAAACTATCTCATTTTTTACACAGGTATTACAAAAAGGGATATAAATGCATATCTTCATAGCCTATTTTTCGAACTGTGCAAAGTCCTATTTTTAACATCTTTTTGCAAAGAATATTGTGAACAGCTGGAGCTGAATTTTGGGAAACTGAAAGTGTTTTCTCTCAATAACATACTTATCTACAATAACCTCTTTCATGTTTTACGTATCTATCTCGAATTGAGATATAAAAAGGTATCACTGGACCTTAATTTTGCAGAATTTATGGGGCAGAATGCACAAAGGAAGGAGGTAGTTAGTGACTTGGAAGCCTCATCATCAATTAAGAGTTGCTATCAAATTCGAATTTCTCTTCTTTGTCACCAACAATCCATAAATATAGTGCTAAATAAATTCATTAGTTTTGAGTGTCCTTTATTTAAGTTCTATTAATGTAAAACAGTTTGAGATATTTGTAAAACCAATCTTGATATTTTTTCAAGATATTTCAGTTGAGCATTTGTATAAATACTTCTTCATTTGAAGTATTTTGGTGTGGATTATTTTACATTTATAGAGTTATTTTGATCTTAAACCTAAGGGCAAGTGTACCATTTTCAAGTCAACAGGCTGGAGCAAGTAATAAAATCATTTCACTATAGGATTCATGAGATGAGCCATTCACAATGAAGTGTCTTCTTTGTTTGATTTTGTTACCTTCTTATGTTTTTCATAATCTTAAATGTGTTCTAAATTTGAACATATTAACTAGAAATATCACTTAAAATTTGTTTAAGTACACTCTTTTTTGCACAATTAGTCATTTACATGTTTTCCTCTAATACCTGGATTTAAGAATCCTTAATTTCTCTCCCATCCTAGTTGAGCTCTTTCATTCCTTCCATAATCTAGCCTAGGGAACCCTTAATTGCTCCCTGGATCTGATTAGAAGCAACTTCACTGTCCAGCCCTTGAGATCTACAAAAACTCACCTATCTTGCCCTACAGACACTGTCTTTTAGAACCTTGATCCAGTCTTGTTTGTCTAACCTATGACTCCATAGCCCAATGGCAAAAGCAAACCTTTGTTTATCTAAGTAAGTGATCCCACCACCCAAATTCAAAACAAAACCCAAGTTCAACCATAACTAGCCTAAAATTTATTAACTAAAACAAAGTTAAATTATAAAGAGAGAGCCCTCTCTGAGCATCAGGAAGGCTAGGTCCTAATATCCAAAAGTGGTTTGTGGTTACCTCTATTATTTCCTTCTTTAAAACTTTCAAAGGGAATTTTGGAGTGATAATAGGAGGAAGATACCCCAATCCATAAAGATGGGGAGGGAACTAATATGATTGTACTTTTTCACCCAATAGTAAAGGATCTCCTCAAAGGAGGACCACTTATGGATTAACTGATATCCCAACACTTATAGGATTGTAGTCTAAATTTTTTGAGCTATGTGTCATTTTGCAAAAATGTGGTCAAAAAATTCTTCATGCTATCAGAAAAGTCCCCATGCATTTGGACCCGCAAAGCCTCTTTTTTGAAGATTATCCCAAGTCAATATTTTATTGTGGAGAGCCAACCAAGTGAATCATTTTAATTTATTAGGAATATTCCATTTCGAAATAAGGGATTTTCACCATTTGCAGTTGGACTCTAGCTTAGAATGGGTGATTGCTTCATATGCAATTTTAGCTTTTATATCCCTGGAAGAGGAGTCCCACCTCCAAATCAACACATCTTTAACATTTTTTAGTCTAAACCCATTGAGTATTAGCTCATTAATGAAGTGGTCCCATTCCTCTACTAAGGAACCAACCCAATTTAAATCAACTGAGGTCAACCAATAGTTGCTAGAGTGCAGAGACGGGTCTTTTCTTTTTATGCTTTCTAGGTAGAATAGGCCTTTAGAATTTAAACAGTGAATCAGATCTAATGATAATTTATAGACAGTGGCTCCACCAATGAAAGGATTCTTACCAAGGATAACTTGCTTTTTGTTCCCAGTTTTCCAATCCAACCGTTTAAACAGGTAGGGGAAAGAAGCAGTGAGAGATTTCCAAACAATGGAACCTCTAGTAATTAGTTTTTTAGCCTGATTTATGAGCCAATCCACTACATACTAATTCTTTAGATATTTATATTTTATGATTTGACTCTAGAATCCTTCACCAAATATACCTCTCCATATATATTTTAGAGTCAAAGCTCTAGCAAACTAAGTCGAGTTTTTAAAATCCCATCCTCCAAGTCCTTTAGGGGTAGAAAGAGTTGACCAATTGATTAGATGAATGTCTTTCTTACTATTTTTACCAATACACAAGAAGTTGAACGTCAACTTTCTGACGAAGTTAAGCATGGATTGTGGAATCTAGCTTAAAGACAACTAGTAAACTAGAATATATTTTCCAGTATTACTTTGACTAGAATCATTTCCCACCAAGAGATAGCCAATTGTAATGCCACAAGTTAAGATTTTGTTTGAATTTTCTAATTAGCCACATCCATTCCCCTTTATGATAGTCATTTGGTTTCAAAAAAATAATAATAATAATAATAAAAATAAAAAATAAAAATAAAAATAAAAATAAAAATAAAAATTAAAAATAAAATTAAATAAAATTAAATAAAATTAAAATTAAATTAAAAATAAAAAATAAATTAAATTAAATTAGATTAAAAATAAATAAATAAATAAAAATAAATAAATAAATAAATAAATCCTAGGTACTTTATTCCATCTTCTAGAGGGTATGTATGTAATAAACCTACTATCTCATCACTTTTGGACTTAGGCTTATGTTTAGAGAATCGATGTAATATTAATGGAATATAAGTATCAATATAGAGTAAGTGTGGTTTGGTTTTGACAACTAATGTAATATAACTGAATATTACACACACACACACACACATATATGGTATATTACATAGAGTGGATGTCATTTGTTTTGAAAATCAATGAACTTATATTACATAAAAAATTGGTATATACCTGGTGTGGTTCAGTTTTGATAGTTGATGTAATATAAGTTGATATTACATAAAGATTTGGTATAGGCTTGGTGTGGTTTGGTTTTGATAATTAATGTAATATAAGTTGATATTACACAAATATTTGGTAGAGACCCCCTATGGATGTAATATGAGTTTGTAGCACACAAAGCTATGATATAAACAAATAAAACATTAGCTACAAATCTATTTTGATATTTCTTTTTCTTCGTGTTAAATATTCATCTCTACACTAAGTACCAATTTGAAAGAGTCGAGTATAAATTTATTAAACTAATTTCTAGACCCTACACTTCATGATCTTCACTCTTAGTATAAATTATTTTATCTTTCTTCATCATATTTCTCTACAAAACCCTATGGTGATTGAAGATAATTTGTAGGAGTTGAGTTTAACTTGGTTAAACTAATTTCTAGTCCCTTCACTTCATGATATTCACTCCTAGTATAAATTATTTGTCTTTATTCATCATATTTCTCTACAAAACCCTATGGTGGTTCAGCACACCCTATGGTGGTTCAGCATTGGAATTAAGTGTGGCACTTATAGATTTGACATAGTGACTTTAATGGTTTGTAGGGGTCACATTTTGTGGTTTTGAATAGTTTAGAATAAATCAATTAGATAGTGGAGTAGTTGATACTACAACCTTTTGTTGTAGGTATTCTACAAGTTTTAATTGTGAATTGTTAAAAACAAGAGCATGTACATGATAAATATATATATATATGATCTTTGACACCCTAACAAATTTATTTATAGGATGTTGCACTAGCCATGTTAATAGAAAATGTTAATTATTCTAAGTTTACGATGATGTTTAATGATGGCATTAAACATAATGGAAAATATTACAAATAAGTAGCTACTAAAGTTGGAGGAGGGAAAGGCCCCATGGATCCAAATGCTCAATATGTCATGAATTATCTACATTTAATCCAATTCTTTAATGTAGGGATTGGTTATTTATGATTAGAAGTGACTTTGGTCTCCATGGATTAAGAGATCAATTATTTCCCAATTTTATTAGCTTCATATAAAAAGAAAACCACAATGTCAATTTCAATCGTACTTTGGTGCATTAGCTAAAACCAACTACCCACATCCCTTCTCGGTGAGGACATTACCACTCCTAGTGGCACTTATTTTTATTTGAACTTGCAACACATTTTTTATAACTTTTATGAAAATTAAAATGGTAATGATATTAATGTTTTATTTTATTTTAATAGAGACTAAAAGTGTTTGGTTTTGGAGGTTTGAAAAAATTAATATAATCTTCGAAGGAAAATAGGAAAAGAACCAGAAGAAAGATGGTGGTGGGAGGTGTTAGTGGGGTTGTTGGCATTAATGGGTTGCATATATGTCTTATGTTGATCATCAAAGGAACTTTTATGTGTTTCTTTATTTCTCCTTTTGTAGGATTTATAGGGATTTGGGTAGCTTCATATACACATTGATGACCGGGATTTTATTTAACATGGTCATTTAGTCTATGTTTATGTCAATTATTCCCCTTTTTTATTGTTGGTATAAATCTTGGTTTCAATATTGGTTTCATTTGGTCTCCTATTGTTGGTCCTCTAATGATACTCATTCTATTTTGGTATGGACTCTGGAATCATAGTCTATGAGCATTTGACTCTCTACGATGCTTTGTTGTGATTTTCAAAAAGAGGATTTCATGTTATGCTGATTTTAGACTTCCATACTGATTTGTTCTGGTCATTTTTCATTTGATTTTCTTGGGGGTGATGCTTTTTTACGTGCTTTGATCATTTCTATGAATTATTGAATTGGTGAAAATTTTGGGGCTTCCTACGCTTTAATTGGATCACGCAGGATTCACTTAGTGAACCTCTAACATATCACATGCACTCGTGGCATATTAAACAATACCCTTAATTTGACTAGATATTGGAAAATCCCTCTAGAAATCACATTATTTAACCCCCTACCAATATCAACATAATACATATTCCCAATTTAAAAAACCCCTACTTTCACTAGATATTGTAGGTATCCATTTTTTCATTAACAGTTTTTATACCCCTTTATATTTTTTCATTAACTTTAAGCTCCATTATTTTATATTTGCCAATATAAAACCCCTTTACCCCCTATATATCTCCCAATATATTATGTCATTTTTTCCTCAATATATATCCCCCAATATGAACCCACGTGGTATGATATTGCTCCCCCAATGAAGCCCCCATGAATTGGATATTGTCTTTTTATTTTTGTTTGTGCCATTTATTCTTTGTTTTTTCATTATTTGCATGCATTTGGGGCTCCAATATTTATTTTCGTTTGGTCTCTATTTATTTTATATTCTCTCAATGTTGGCTCCATTCATTGGTTTGGGGTTGTAGTCCATAAGTATCTCACTTTTTCTAAAGTTATACCCAAATTGTTAAAGAGAGGTTCTTGTTCTGATATTGACTTTGGGATTCAACATTGATTTCGTGTGCTCTCTATTTTTTTGACATTCTTGAAGGTGTTGTATTTTTATTGGATTGGAATTGGTGAATTAGAAAAATAAATTGGGGCTTCCACATTGCTTTAATTTTTATTAATTTGGCATTCTTGAGGTAGTTCCCTTTTTATTGGGAAAGTTGCTTCTTATTGGGAATTGTTGAATTGCATAAATTCCCGAATCAATGGTATACACAATTTTGGATTCTATTTATTTCTCTTTTAAGTTGACAAGTTATTCCTTGTTCTTTTATATAGATGCCTCCATTTTTCGTCTTCATCATTAATTTCAAGGTGAACAATTTTGTTTCTAGGCATTTATACCGTTTTGACCATTTGTTGTTACAATCAAAGCATATTCCTTTTTCTCTTCTTTCCTCCATTTCGTTTTGGGATATTCAAGTAGGTTGAGGTAGGGTTAAATTATGAATCCCAAAATCATCTATGTGTAGAAATTATGGTGTAGATTCAACTACTCATGAAGTTTTAATCAAGATCACAAGACACAAACCTACTCCACTACTTTTCAGAAGTTAAATTACAATTCATAACAAAATTTTTAGACATGAAATAAGAGATAACACACATGCACACAATATTTTTCAGGCTAGGGAAAGCAATTTGGTAGAAACCCCAATGCTCTCTTGCATTAATCTAATGAATAGACTACTTGCATTAATCTAATGAATAGAGATGTATTAAAATTGCTTTATTCAACTAATCACAACATACAATTGAATAACCTATTTCTCTACTCATTGAGAAGCTCTGACCCATACTAAGTTAATTTCTAGCTCTTCTTGAGCCTATATTTCCTTGCATAATTCATTGAGAAATTAGACCCTATTATTTAGGAATTCCTCCAAAATGGATTGCGCAATTACCAAGGTCAATCATATGATTGCATCCAACACTTGTACACTCAAGACTAGTCTATAACTAATATTACACTACCTTGGAATCTCCACCACAGCTGGGGAAATCAAATTCTCTACATGCAATAGCTATTTTGGTTAGATTGATTAGTTAACTAGATGATCAAGTCCCACTAGAAAAGTGACCTTCCACTATTTCCATCAACAGTTGGAACTAGTTCATCTGAAGACAACTTGAGATAATTGAATTTGATTGCTACAAATTAGCAATCATGCATGCTTAACTGAAATCTAACTCCTCCAACTCAAATTTATTGAGTAAACTAGGTGACACAAGCCATGTCACGCAAGTTAATTGCATCCAAGTTGTCTTCTTCCATGGAAACTCAAATTTTCTCAATTTAATCAAGGCAAAATCAAATAGAGAATTTCTTGCCGTAGTTTTCAACACTCTATCTCAGCAAGAAAGGGATTATCAACCACTCCTATATTGCACCTATGGAAGCCGAAATTCCCTCTTGAAAAGGCCTTTGTCAAAATGTCAGCATCTTGTTCCTCTATCAAAATGTAGTGTAGCAACATTATTCGCCTCTACACACAATGACGTAAATGGTGATACCATATATCTATATACTTGGATCGATCGTGAAATATAAGATACTTAGAGAGCTTGATGCAACTTTGGTTATCACAGTAGATCACATTTGGATCCATCATCTGACCAAAGAGTCCCACAAGTATCTTTCTCATCTAGATCGCCTCAAATGTTGCTTGACTTGTAGCCATGTATTTTGATTTTGCTCAGTTGAGTGCCACATATCTTTGCTTCCTGTTGTACCAGAAAATAATTGCAGACCTAACCTTGAAAATTCTACCCAATGTATTATTTTGGTCTGATGGACCCTCCACCCAATCTACATCAATGAAGCCATGAAATTTCACTCCCTTCAGTTCATTTGTACCATAGTCCAAACTAGGTAGTGCCTCTAAGGTACCACAAAACGTGCTTAGCTTCCTTCCAAAATAATTTGGTGGGCCTAACCATAGCTTGGAAAAATTGGTTAACTACATAGCACATATTTGGTCACGTGTTCACAAGATACATCAGTGAACCCACTAGCTTTCAATAAATGGTAGCGTCCACTTCTTCACCTAAAGTGGCATCCTCCTTTCTTGAGTTGGTGGCTAGAGGTGTCTCCATGGGCTTACAACTCTCCATGCAGAATCTCGGTAGTATCTCATTTTTAATACCTTCCTTGAGACAAAACTAGTTCCCCATCACCTTGCCATACATCCAACTCGAGGAAGTAGTGCATGAGACCCATGCCCTTCATTTCGAATTAGCTTGCAAGGTCCTCCTTGCAAGATCTGATCATATACTCATCACCAATTAAAATTAAATCACCAACATATAAGAAAATAGTAATAAAATTACCTTCTACCAAGATATGATATAGGTTTGCATCCGCTTCACTTTGGTGAAGCCCAAACCAATGAGATAGATATTGATCTTGGTGTACTAAGCACGAGGTGCTTGTTTAAGACCATACAACACTCACTTGAGTCTGCACGCATGAGAATATAAATCAAATCTTTTAAAACATTATGATTTCTTGATGTACACCTCTTCTTCATTAACCCCATTTAGAAATGTTGTTTTTACATCCATTTGGTGCATTTTCCACCCTACCTACACAAACAGTGTAAGAATTGATCTAATGGATGAGTACCTTGCTACAGGAGAAAATGTATCATCATAGTTAATTCCCTCAACTTGAGAGTACCCCTTGCACACAAATATGGCCTTATACTTCTCTATGCTTCCATTTGTTACCTTCTTCACCTTGAAGATCCAGCTCGAGCCCACAATTGATTTATCTGCTAGTATAGGAACCACTTCCCAAACATTGTTCTTTACAATGGATTTGTATTCCTCCACCATTGCATCAACCCATATAGGTTTCTCTATTGCTTCCTCAAAAGAGGATGCCTCAGCCTCTACAAGCTTAGTCATTAGAGCCATGTAGCTAGTGTACTGATTAGGTGACCATCTCTTCCTGCACAAATTTGAAGAAGCTCCCACATTCTCCCTCACATCCTACACAAGTCTATCAGATTCCCTGGTTCTTTTTCTACCTTCTCTGGATGGTTCCTCCTGAGTGGATGTTTCCACTCTCTACTCGTCTACTTGTGGCTTCTCCACAACTTCCTGAGGCTCCTCCTTTGGAGCTAAAAGCTCCTCTTCTTATGAGATTTGAAGCCCCCTCTCAAGAGAGCACCACATCACTTTCTACTCATAAAACTTTAAATCCCATCGCACAACGGTCATTCTAAGGGATGGAAAGTACACACAGTAGTTGTGGGGTGTTTCTTTGTAACCCAAAAATACCCCCAATTTTGTTGTCATTTCAAGCTTCTTCATTGATTTTTTGGAGACATGGCAGTAAGTAGAAGCTCCAAAAATATTGAAGTGTGACACATCTAGCTTCCTCCCTAAGAAATCCTCCTCTAGTGTTATCATACCAAGAATCCGATAAGGACTTTCATTTTGTAAGTAGACTGTTGTGTTGCATTCCTCAACCCACAAGTGTAGAGGTAGGCCTTGGTCATGCAGCATTGACCTCTCTACTCCCACAATGCTACGATTATTTTCTCTTAGCTACCTGATTGTACTATGGGTTGTGGGGTGTTTTCCACTCTTGTTGAATGCCTTCTTTCACACAGAAATTCTTGAATTCATTCGACACTTACTCACCTCCACTATCGCTCCTGAGAGCCTTCACCTTCTTGCCAATTTATTTCTCAACCAGTGCTTCGAATTCTATGAACTTGGAGAATGTCTCATCTTGCTTCCGAATAACGAACATTCAACACTTTTGTGAGAAGTTATCAATAAAAATGACAAAATATTTTTGTCTGGAAGTGGAGGTTGTCGAGAAATGTCCACAGACATCGAAGTGGATCCTTTTCAAGACTGCATGTTATTTGTTGTCCCAATCATGAACTGTAGATTTTTTGTACTTCCCCAAACTACATCTTTTTCATACATCTTGCTGCTCAAGTGATCCTTTAGGGAGGCCAGTGGTTATTTTCTACATAATCTTCAAGGCACCATGATGCAAATGGAAAATTATTTTGTGCCAAATTTCACCGACATCGCGGACCTGAAATTTCTCTCCCTTAGTGCTTAATGCAACACAATCTTCCACATCTAACTTATATAGGTTCTTCACACGAACCTCAATTTGCTTCACCTGCCCCATGGCTATATGTCTTAGGAATTATTTTCCTTTGTTGAAGATCACATCATAACCATGGTATTCCAAAACTATGACAGAGATTATATTTTTCTTAAGGCTTAGAATGAACATGACATCCTCAAGCCTGAAAGGGGATCCCGACTCCCTCTGAAAGGTGATTGTACCGATCTTGGTCACATTGTACCTTCTATCATCCCCCAGCTCGATGTGCATCTATAGATATTTCTGCTCTAGGTCATTGAAAAAGTCTCTACACCCTGTCATGTCGAATGAGGCCCTGAGTCCAAGTACCACATGCTCCCCATCACTATGTTTTCCATGTATGTGATAAGGGTAAAGTCAAGCTTGAACTGTGAATCTAAAGCTTCACCTGCTGCTCCTCCTAAGATCTTCTTTCTTGACTTTTTGTGTGGATTCTTCGTGGCATAGTGCCTGAATGCATGACAATGGAAGCATTCAATTTTGGACAAATTTTTCTTCTTCCCCCCTTAGCCAGACTTTGGTTTAGTTTGAGATCTCTTCCTTTTTCCTTTCTTTCCCTTTCCAACCAATGCAAATTTTTCTTCATCCTCTCCCTTGGATGAAGTCCCATCTATGGTATTTGGCCTTATTTCCTTTTGTACCAAATCAAACCATAAGCATTCCCAATTCAGTAGTTTCTCCCTCACATTCACTGAATCTTGATAGCTATGCTAGCTCTTGGAAAGACCCAGATGTAGAAATTTTATGAATAATATGACACTTATTCAACCGAGATTATCTTGATTATACACTATTGTGGAATGCATGCATAATACATAATCTCATCTACGTTGATCATCAATTTAGCAGTATTCAGAAACATACACATGCGCACATTGAAGCATCAATCACACATATCAACACAGTATGTACCCGGGGAAAGCATAAAGCTGAAAACCCCACAACTATCTGTATATTATATTGATTGAGAACATGTAATAATACATAGTACAATACTCCTCACAAGTACTCAGTATTATCTCCACCTGTTACACACAAACTAGCTCAGATCTGAATCAATCACAGGTTCAAATCTCCTCTGCTACTTTCCTGCCTCCATTGCGCAATCTTGCATAGAAAATGGATGAGAATGGCTGATCCATTCACGTGTTTCCCTTGTGTAACGCTACGCAATCCTCATTGGCAACTCAATCCCACTGATTGTGCGAATCACATGCAGAACTATAGTCACAACTCATAGCTGTCTTTCCCTTTCACTTACCTCTAACTCTTGTCTCCACTAAACTATCCATGCACTGAGTTAACTAATGTATTCTTCAGTTGCTTTATGAGTTAATAATTAGTGAATTAATTGATAACTAATTCACACCACTCAACAGTAGTCTATTTTCCAGTTAGACTAACTACAACTAGTTCAACTGAGTCAAACTAAACACATCTCCATCAACTCTTGATCCAACTCCATAGAACTCAATCACCGAAGTCCTAAATGAAATCCTCCATGCAATAGCTCAAGTTAACACATAGGAACCACGTATTTCCTTATGGCAGCTACATGTGCCACATCTGTAGCTCGAACTGAAGTGCTGCAAGAGAATAAGATAATGTTTAGAGTCCAAATATTATTAAGGGCTAATAATATTCGATTGTTCTATATTTAGACTGACAGTATCTTTGCTGTTGTCTAAAAATAGAAGTCCATCTATTTTTACCAACTTTACCAATCATCCACAAATAGCATCCTGCAACTCATAGACCATGATCCATATGTCTAAAAATAGACTTTGCGCCAAAAATAGCCTGCGGGCCCACTTATTGAAGGCGAATTCTTTCCACTAAGCTCCATCATCTTGTTGCAATCTCAACACTCCCTCTCAACAAGATATGGATTATCAGCAACCCCTATCCTGTCTCGATGGTACTCAAATTTGCTCCTAGTGAGCGCCTTCCTCAAGATATCAGCATCCTGATCCTCCATGGGAATATATGAAAGTAAAATGATTCTCTGCTGCACACAATCTCTGATATGATGGTACCTGATGTCGATGTGCTTGGATCTATCATGAAATACAGGATTAGCTGAGATTTTAATGCAACTCTGGTTATCACAGTAAATCGCAGTAGGATCCAAATGAGACCCGAACAACCTGACTAGGATCTTCCTCATCCATATAGCCTCGCATGCAGCGAAACTTACTACCATATACTTGGCCTCCGCGGAACTGAGTGCCACGGATCTCTGCTTCCTGCTGTACCAAGAAACTGTTGTCGATCTGATACTGAAGATCCCTCCAGATGTGCTCTTTCTGTCCGTTGGGCTCCCTGCCCAATCTGCATCCGTGAAGCCACATAGCTTCACCTCATCCTCCTGTCTGTACCACAATCCATATCCCGATGTGCCTCTATTGAGCCTGCATACATGCGACTCCACCAACTGTCGATAAACAGTGGCATCCAGTACCTCCGCTGAAGTAGTATCCTCCTTCCTCCAACCTCCAAGAAGGAACGCAGTCTTCACATCCATCTGATGGATGTGCCACCCCATCTGCATCACTTTGTAGATCCATCTTGAACCCACCACTTATTTCCCATCTAGTCTTGGGACAATCTCCCATGCACTGTTTCTGACAATCGAATCATACTCTTCCACCATGGCGTCTACCCATACAGGTTCCTCCACAGCTTCCTCGAAAGAGGATGGCTCCATCATGACACATTTTCTCACAAGAGTCATGTATCCAGTGTACCAATCCGGTGACTGTCTCTGCCTGTGCTCTGTTGTAGGTGGTCCTACAACCTTCTCTACATCTTGATCCAGTCGCTCAGCTTTTGTAGTGCGCTTTCACCCTCTGATGGTTGGTGTTGCATGAGTGATCTCCTCCACTCCATGAACTTCCTTTTTTGACTGATCCACGTCCTGAAGCTCATCCTTAGGAACTAATAACTCCTCATCTGCATGCAAGTGTGGCTCCCTCTCAAGTGAACACTTCATGGCTTTCTCCTCCTGAAATTTTATATCCCGTCGCATAATAGTCTTATGACTATCTGGAAAATACACACGATAGTTATGGGGTGTATCAGTGTACCCCACAAATATCCCAACCTCTGCAGTCGGCTCCAACTTCTTCCTGGCATCCTTCATTACATACATGTAAACAGGAGAACCAAAAATCCTCAAATGAGAAATATCAGGCCTCTTACCAGAATAAGCCTCCTTGGGTGTACTCATGTCAAGTATCCTATGAGGACAATGGTTCTGCACATATACTGTAGTATTGCATGCCTCCGCCCACAAGTAAAGGGGTAGGCTTTGATCATGCAACATCGCCCGTGCAGCACCCACAATTGTTTTGTTCTTTCGCTCAGTAACCTCGTTCTACTATGGGTTATGGGGAGCTATGAGCTCTCTTTGAATCCCTTCTACACTGCAAAAATCCTTGAACTTGCCAAAGATGAATTCACCACCATTGTCGCTCCTAAGAGCCTTCACCTTCTTCCCCGATTCCTTCTCAACTAGTGCTTTGAACTCACAGAACTTTGAGTACGTCTCACTCTTCTTCTGCATGAAGAAGATCCAGCACTTTCGGGAGAAATCATCAACAAAGATCACATGGTACCTGTGCTTTACTGTCGAAGCTACTGAGAAAGGTCCACACACATCTGTGTGAATTCTCTCAAGGATTGTCGTGGCGCGACTATCCTTCTCTTGAAAGGTGGCTTTCACAAACTTTCCCAAAATACACCCCTTGCACTGATCTGACTGCACAAGAGTGCCTTTAAGAAGCCCGATAGAAATCTGTTGTAGTATATTCAAGGTGCCATGGTGAAGGTGGCCCAATCTCTGGTGCCACAGCTCGCCATCATCCCGGCTCACCACTCCTTCTGCCTTGCATGCCATCGTTGAGCAACCATCTACATGCAACTGATAAAGGTTCTTGACTTGAGCCCTTATCTTCTGGGTTTCTCCAGTTGTCTTGCTGCGGAGGAAAGCCTTTCCCTCGCTGAAAACAACATCATATCCCTTGTCTTCTAACATCGCCACAGAGATAAGATTATTTTTTAATCCTTGAACATGCATCGCTTCCTTCAATATGAAGGGTTTACCAGACTTCCTCTTAAAGGAAATGGTACCGATACCGGTCGCACTATATCTACCATCATCGCCCATCTCGATGTGCACTCCAAGGTCTTTCTCATCCAGATCAGAAAACAAATCTCCATCTCCTGTCATGTGAAAAGACGCACCAATGTCCAAGAATCATACCGATCCCATCACACTTGATACCAAGCATGCAATCAGCGAAAAATCTAGCTCAAACTGTGAGGCTAAGGCCTCTCCCACTGCAGATCCAGCAGCTTGATTATTTTTCTTCTTCTGCAGACAATTTGTGGCATAGTGTCTGTGCTAGTGACAGTGAAAGCACTTCACCTTGGACATGTCCTACTTCTTTCCTTTCACACCGGAATGAGAAGCTTTCTTGTTCTTCCCCTTCTTTGCTTTGGCATCCAAAGCACAATTTTCTTCATCAAGTGCCTTTGATGAAGATCCGTCCCTGGTATTCCACCTGATCTCCTCTTGCACAAGATCTGACCAAAGTCTCTCCCATCCTGGCAACTTCTCCCGACCATTGACAGAGTCCTGATAGGAATGCCAACTCTTCGAAAGGCCAAGTAGAGCCAAGCTCACCAAGTCCTCATCATCAACAGTCACCCCCACACTTCCCAGCTCATCCCGACATTGGGTGAACTTTGTGAGATACCTGGGCATACTGTTGCCTTTCTCACACTTTATGTTTCTGAGTTTATCCTTGAGTGCCAACTTCCTCTAGTCACTCTTCCTTTGGAATAGATGTGTTAACGCTTTCCACATCAAGTATGGAGTAGCCTTTCTATGGAGGCTGGACAAAATGTGATCCCTCACACCCTCCAATAGAATCCTTCAACACTTTGCTGTCTTCTTTTGCCAATTTGTGACTTGAGCAGCATCAGTAGGTTTTGGCACATCCGCATCTATGAACTCCTTCAACCCATTATCATCTAACACCGTCTCCATCCTGTCCTTCCATGCAATATAGTTCAAGCTGCCCTTAAGGGTATACTCCAATCGCAATCCGTTGAAAGACATTTCAACTTTGACACTAAGAAAACACTACTGCAAATTCGAATTCCACCAGCTCAAAACTCAACCGCTTCCGATCTAAAATTCGTGAGAACGAAGTATTTCTTGTGCAAAGATCGACTGTATGGGAATTCACCGGATATCTCACCTTCCAAAAGAAGGATGAATCCAGAGGCTACCTGGCCCGATTACAGACTCTGCCTGAAGAAATAAAACGTAGTCACTTCCTTAATAATAGATCTGATGATCAATCCTGGCTTTGATATCCTGTAGAAATCTCTTCTACAAATCAACCTGCTCTGATACCATGTAGAAATTTTATGAATAATATGAGACTTATTCAACCGAGATTATCCTGATTATACACTATTGCGGAATGCATGCATAATACATAATCTCATCTACATTGATCATCAATTTAGCAGTATTCAGAAACATACACATGCGCACATTTAAGCATCAATCACGCATATCAACACAGTATGTACCCGGGGAAAGCATAAAGCTAAAAACCCCAAAACTATTTGTATATTACATTGATTGAGAACATGTAACAATACATAGTACAATACTCCTTGCAATTACTCAGTACTATCTCCACCTGTTACACACAAACTAGCTCAGATCTGAATCAATCACAGGTTCAAATCTCCTTCGTTGCTTTCCTGCCTCCACTGCACAATCCTGCATAGAGAATGGATGAGAATGGTTGATCCATTCACGTGTTTCCCTTGTGTAACACTACGCAATCCTCATTGGCAACTCAATCCTACTGATTGTGCAAATCACATGCACAACTATAGTCACAACTGACAGTTGTCTTGCCCTTTCACTTACCTCTAACACTTGTCTCCACTGAACTGTCCATGCACTGAGTTAACTAATGTATTCCTCAATTGCTTTATGAGTTAATAATTAGTGAATTAGTTAATAACTAATTCACACCACTCAACATTAGTCTATTTTCCAGTTAGACTAACTACAACTTGTTCAACTGAGTCAAACTGAACACAACTCCGTCAAATCCTGATCCAACTCCACAGAACTCAATCACTGAAGTCCTAACTGAAGTCCTCCATGCAATAGCTCAAGTTAACCCATAGGAACCACGTGTTTCCTTATGGCAGCTGCATGTGCCACATCTGTAGCTCGGACTGAAGTGCTCCAAGAGAATAAGATAATGTTTAGAGTCCAAATATTATTAAGGGCTAATAATATTCGACTGTTCTATATTTAGACTGACAGTACCTCCGCTATTGTCTAAAAATAGAAGTCCATCTATTTTTACCAACTTGACCAATCATCCACAAATAGCATCCTGCAACTCATAGACCATGATCCATATGTATAAAAATAGACATAGTCTAAAAATAGACTTTGTGCCAAAAATAGCCTGCGGGCCCACTTAGTGAAGGCGACTTCTTTCCACTAAGCTCCATCATCTTGTTGCAATCTCAACACTAGAAGGGCTAGGCTTACCAAGTCATCTTATGAAATAGTAACACCATCTCCTACAAGCTCATCACAAACTTGTGTGAACTTGCTTAGATACTATGGGATAATGTCATTCTTATGCATCTTGATATTTCAAATTTTATCCTTGAGCACCAACTTCATGTGGTAACTACTATTATGGAATAGATCTGTCAATTCCAGTCACATTGCATAAGGGTTTTATTTTTCATGGAGATTGGTGAAAATGTGGTCTTGTACTCCCTCCAATATTATTATCCTCACCTTGGCTACATCTTTCTTCCACTGAGAAAGGTTATGGGCATCATATTTTGTTGGTTTTACATCTCTCTTGATGTATTCTAGCAATCCATTGTCATTGAATACTTCTTCCATGTGATCCTTCCATGCGATGAAATTAGAGTTGCCTTCTAACGCATACTGTAGCTTGATCTCGTTGATGGTCATCTTCTCAGCTTTGAGGAGATCCTACTACACTGAATTGCAAAGTAAAATGTCCCGAGTAACAACTTCGGAATTCCTGCTCTAATACCATGTAGAAATTACGGTGTAGATATGCAAATGCTCAAGAAGTTTTAATCAAAATCACAAGACACAAATCTACTTTACTAGTCTGCGTAAGTTAATTCACAACTTAGAACAAAAATTTCAAACATACAATAATAAATAACACACATGCACACAATATTTTTCCTAGTGAAAGAAATCTGCTAAAAACCCCAATTCCTATTTGTATTAATCTAATAAATAGAGATGTATTACAATTTATTTTCTCAATTGAGCACAACCTACAAGTGAATAACATATCTCTCTACTCACTAAGAAGATCTAACCGAGACATATTCAATTTCTGCCTCTTCTTGAGCCCTATTTCCTTGCACAATTCCTTGAGAAATTAGGCCCCTATTATTTAATAATTTATCCAAAATGGATTGTGCAATTCCCAAAGGTTATCATCTAGCTGCATCCAACACATGTACACTCAAGACTAGTCTATAACTGATGTTACACTTCCTTGGAATCTCCACCACAGCTGGGGAACTTGAATTCTCGTCATGCACTAGATAATTTGGATTGATTCATCAATTAACTAGTTGATCATTGAGTTTGACAGAAGTCCCACTACAAAACTGACCTTCCACTAGTTCCATCAATAGTTGGAACTAGTTTAACTCAAAACAACTTGAGATAATTGACTTTGGTTGCTACAAATTAGTAATCGCACATGCTTAACTAAACTCTAACTCCTCCAACTTGAATTTACTAAGTAAACTGGGTGACACAAGCCATGTCACATAATTTAACTGCATCCATGTTGTCTATTGATGTGGAAATTCGAATTTTCTCAATTTAATCAAGCCAAAATCAAATTGATAATTTCTTGCTGCATTTTTCAACACTATGTTTCTTGCATATGCTCTAATGGTATACGTGTATGTAGCCTTTTCCTTGGCTTGAATATGACAAGCGAATTGCATAGCTTACATAACATTTTCAAGGTATTATAAGAAAATCTCATGTTTAATGTTTCCTTTTAATCCACCCATGTAAGGTTCCAATGGATTTTCATCACTTATGTTATCGACCATTGGGTCCAATACTTGAAATTCTAAATTATAACCTTCAATATCATGAGAGTACTTGATTGTTGTAAAAAAAAATGAACTATTATTATTCCCAAACATTTCCATATTTTTCTCCTAAGTCTCTTGTAAATAAATCCCAAATATAGTGATAATAATGGGGCTTCCTTTTAACTAACCATTAATATCATTGGTAGGATTTTATGTCAAAGTTCAAAGCTGCTATGTAAATCATTTTCTTATCATCCATAATATTGTACTTCAAAATATTGCTTTATTTGTTTAACCTAGGTAAAGACCTTTATTTCATCAAATTTAATTGATTCAACCTTGAGAAGTTTCATATCCTAGAGAGACCACCCATAAGTAACTCTACTATTAGAGTTACGTCCACCTAACAAATGTTTATTATTTGGAAGTGGTTTCACATGAATACTACCTTTATTTTCATGAGTCCCTTTAGTCACATGATCAATTTTAGGTGGCCTACCATCTAGGGCTTGTATGATTTGTTCCATCTAATTTTCCACTTGTTCCTTATTTTCATCCATCTTATGTTCCAATAGTTGTAAATTTTCACTCACATTCTTTTCCATGTCTCTTTTAATTGATTCTTGCATTTGTGAGAATTAAACTTTTTTAAAATAGTGTCACCTATTTCCTTAACTTTAATATTTGTATTGAATTCTTAGTGTTGCATGTCTTATATTCCTTCAAATTCATGCCTAAGAACTTTGGGTGTTTAATTGGTGAATTAATTCTTGGATCTTTCTTTGGATCCATGTGAGAAGATAATAATGCTCATTTTTTTCCTCTTTATCACAATCTATGGTGAACTCACTGAAATAATTTATTGGGTATTAAGGAAAAGGGACTGTTAGGTGTTATATCTATTTGATATACATGTGGGGTTCAACAATTGTAGTTTTCCCAATATGTCAGGGCACTAAGGAAGATAAATTATGTCCATATTCACACAAATTGACTACCTAAGTTCTAGAGATAGATCTTTGTGAGTGATGTTCTCGACATACTGTAGAAACATCACAACCAATTACCTTATCTAAAGATGACTTCAAGTATACAAAGGAATTCCTAAAGTACATGGAAGTGATATTACGTATAGGTATTGTGTAATGTGGTACTACTTGAAGGGGTACCAATAGGGGTTAAAGGGCTAACTTCCAACTAGGTGAAAGCATGTATCTAGTTCATGCATGTATTCTTGCATGTGTAGTTCTTACTGAATGATAAATTAATATGATATTTAAATATTCCAAAACAAATCTATAAAAAATATTTAAAATGTGATTTATATCCCTAGAAAACCTCATAAATTCACTAGAAAATAACTAGTAAAAAAACTCCAACTTCCATAAGCTATATATCATAAAATATTGAGTCAAAATCTTAAAAAAAATTACCTGGGTTAAAAGTTCATGTAATAAATTTAACAAAGGAAAAATAAGACCAAGGTCATGGGACACATATTCCAAGCTAAATTTTGGGAAAAACATCTGAGTGGATGTTCATTTGGTTTTTTATGGCTAAGGAAATTGACAAAGGCATTGACAAAGGGTTTAAAAAGGCAAAGAGATGTTAATTGGCATTTTATTTATGAAATAAAGAAAAATAGGAGAAAAGGAAGGTGAAAGGCCACAGGTTGCATGTGTGGATGAAAATGAATGAAAATAGAAGGAATTGAAGAACATAGAGGCCTCATTGATAAAAAGGCTTCTAATGATTAGCTCACAACCTTTTGTCAGTTTAGTTTTGGAGCTTCCTCTCTATTCTCTCTTTTTCTCATACTCTTGCACACTTAGAGAATTCTTGGACCACTATAGCATTGGAGAATGGAAGGTAAAGGAAGGAAAAAGAATCAATAAGGGAATAAAAAATCAAGCAAGTAAGAGTTGAATAAAGTGGCTACAGCGGGATTACTTGCAGGTATCAGATTGCATTCATGACTTCCTTACTATTTTTGGCATGGATGATACATGCATGTGTGTATTTTGTTCTCTTGTTTTCATTGGCATGGGTTTTTCTAGGTGTGACAGTGGTTTTAGCCTTGCCTTACCTAATTCAAGATAACCATGGTGTGATGGGATTCTTTCTTTTGGCTAAGCTTTAGATTATTGGATGGTTTTGCAACTGGGTGAGGTGGTCTAAGGAAAATTCCCAAGAGCCTGGGAATCCCTTAACCAATAATGGTGGGATACATGGTAAATCCAAAGGGTGGAGATGGGAAAATTACTCAAGGTATTGGAAAATCATCATAACAGCAGGCTTAGTGGAAAAGCCATAAAATCATGAACTATTGTGCTGGTCAGGATGGAATCTCAAGGTAGTTATAGGCTTCTTGTTGAGAATCATCACAGTAGTAGGCTTACTAAATAAGCCATAAAATGATGATTATAGTGATGGACCAAATGGAAGTCCCTCAGAGTTGCAGGCTTCATGTAGAGGATCACCTTGATGGTTGTGAGTTCAACTGTCTAGAGAGTCAAGGCACAGAATAGTGGCAGAGAGTTTGGAGCCATCTTATAGGTAGAAGATAGGCTCAAAGCCTACGTCAGACCCTCTCCGTTGGAAATTTATTTTGAAGAGCATTCCAATGATATGTGGAAATCCAAAAATAGATTTCTGGTTAAAAATTTATGTCCTGCTGAAGTTCAAGGATGAAGCCTTAGGAAGAAATATCAGAGGATTGATTTATCAGAGATCACATATCAGAGGTCCAGAGATATCGACAATCGTAACATCAAAGCATCAGCCATATCGGCAATTTCATATCAGAGATCCAAAGATATTAGCGCATCGCAACATCCCAATCAGGCATATCGATGATCACATATTGTAGGTCAACATATTTGACATATCAGTGATGGGAGGAGATCAAAACATTAACAATCAGAGGATCAGAACTTCTGAAAGTGAAAACCTTTAAAAATTTGCAATATTGTTAAAATTTTTGATAGCGTTAAAAACTGTTGGGGAGCGCTGATAAGGATTAACAAAGGATTTCATCGCAAAACTAAATGTGGGCAAGCCCTTTTCTCTCTCCTCTAGCAAGACACATGGTGGCATATGATTGAATTTGATAAGGACACATGGAAACATGTGCTTAGTTCAGATAATGACACATGGAAGAGTTTGGTTGTCTCTGATAAGGCACAGTGGCAGTTAACATCAGCATGACATGGCAGTATAGTAGGACATGTGGAAAACATATTCAACCATATTGGATGGTCTAATGTGCCATAACAAGGTGACACATGTCACCTATAAGGAGTTTCCAGATGGAAGTGATGACTTTATATTGAAAGTCAGTGATTGGAGGATTAGGATATCAAAACTTTATAATAGTTGATACTTGAAATAGTTTCGATAAGGGAGCTCCAATGTGTTGTCACTTGGTCAAGGAAAGTAATAGGGCCAAGGAAATAGAGCGCGGCTTAACACCTAAGTGTTGTGCAACATATCAGAGGTTGGAGATTTCAGAACTCCACTTTAAATGAATTTTGGATAAAGTTCCGATATGTGAAGCTTCTGATGTTGTTGGCGCTTGGTTGTGGAGCCTAGAAAACCAAGGGCGCAGAGTAATAACATGAGGAGAAAGGCCCCTGTTAGGATGCTAAAGGTCTTCGCACATACGAGTTATACCAATGGTCACAGGTATAGGTCCTATGGTGGAGATGTGATAAGGAGCTAAACAGAAGGGGCTAAATGCCAATTGGAATCTTGTAATATCGTAACATCTTCCTAATAGAGTTACGAGATGTTTGGGATCCAAAATTGTACTGTGGTGTAAAAGCTTTGATATTGAATGAAGGCACAGAGGAGTTGGTAATTGAAAAAAGGATAATTTTGTCGAAGACTCTGGAACAAGAAACAAAGGACAACATTGGAAGGAAAAAATAATTTGAGTGCTTGAAGGAAGAAATCTACTGCTTCGCGTGCACGAATCGTTGTGGTAAATAAGAACTACGAGGACAATCCCTTCTTTCTGCACTATGACAAGAAATTGACAGGAGACGTTATAGTAGCAAGGAAGGCCATACTTGAGTACAATTGAGAAGCCATGTTGAAGGATAGGTAGCAGAGTCTACCTTGTGCAGAGAGCCTCAGTGAGAGCAGAGTTGCACACAGAGAGGTTTGTGCCTAGTGGAGTGTGCATGCGAACTAAGACTTCATTCTCATTATGGAGAAACTATCAATTTCTCATTCTTATGGTTAATGCAGTTGCAAATACCTAGCTAGATGCAACAATAGAATGAAGGACCATGCCAAGGTACACTTGCACAGTATGAACACAAAATAGTGTGGCAACATCATTCTGGGGGGCAGTAGATGAATGAAACCCAGGAGCTTAGATGAGCAATGTGGGAGGAAGAAACATATTTTCTAGAGAGCTAACTAGAAAATATTTGTCTGTGTGAGAACTACTGTGTGAGTCTAACTAAGCATGTTCTATAGAGAAAGGCCAAGAGTGCCTGGGCAGAGGTAAGAGACCCTGAGAGTTATGCTACTATGAGAAAGGCCAAAATTTCCTATGCATTGTGTGTAAGGCAAAATTGCCTATGTTGTTGTAAGTAAGGTCAAAGGTGCCTATGCTGTGTGAGAAAGGTTGAAGGTGTTTGTGCAGAGAATGAAGGTTGAGAGTTGAATGTGTGTTATGGAGAGCAGAAGGTCAAGAGATGACTATATGTTGATGAAGAGCATAGAACAGAGAGCTATGTGGACTGTGATGAGTGACTATTGTTGAGTAGATCAATGTGCTACTGCAAAGTGAGTAGAGTGAGCAAAGTGAGAAGATAACAAAGCTAAAATCAGGAAGAGTGGCTTCCAATTACATAGAACATTGAATTCCTATTTGAGTGTGGGTTGGATCCTGCATACAAGAATTTGGTTCTTCAATCTCTAGTGGGTGCTTAAGAAGGCTTGGCGGTTGGTGCCTCTTGCAAGTTGGTGCTTGCATAAATCCAAGGAGCTGCAAGTTAGTGCTTGCAACAAATCCATGAAGTTAGTGGTTCACATGGTGCTTCTGGTAAGCTAGATAGGGATCTACAAAAGGAGGGAGTTGGTGCTTTCTGCTAGTGGGTGCTAACAAACAAACAAAGGGATTTGGTGCTTCCTGTAAGTGGGTTCTCACAAAACAAATTGATGTAATAGAGTAGGTTCTATTATTTACATCAATAACAACAACAATATTTGGTGGTTTTTTCCTGAAAGGGATTCCACGTAAAAACCTTGTGTCTCATGTGTATGATACTCATGGTGTGTATGCTTGTATGTTGATTTCATGTTGCTGCCATATTACATATTGTTGTTGATTATATGGCTGGGTTCCAATCTTGAATAATAAAATTAAATAGGCATAAAAGTTTAAAATGATCCTTAATGCTGATTCAACCCCCCTCTCAGTATTATCATTTGTTTCCAACAATTGTTATCAAAGAAAAGTTCCTTCAAGAATAGCTTAATCGCTAGAAGGTAGATCAAAGGGAAACAATGGATAATCATCCTTGGCTAACGGCAGAAGATGTTCCATTCTTATATAGATCAAGACATGAGCTCTGGTATGAAATATGGAAGGCTCAAATGGAAGCCTATTTGATGTCCTTGGATGCTAATATGTATATCTTTGTAGTGTATAGAGAAAAGAATGATCATAATGAAAAATCTAAGAAGGTCATCATGAAAGGGATATGTAAGCCAGATGCTGATAAGGTGAGGCATTGTTTGTTAGAAACAAAATTTCTAGACAAACTAAAATGTATTTAAGGTGGAGATAGCCATGTGGCTCAAGAAGAGGTTGAGGAGCCCTACTGCCCTAACAATGAATGAGAACATGGAGAAGGTTTTTCTCATCACACTCATGTTGATGATGAAGATGTCTCAAAAGAGAGACCATGTTGCTGAGAAGGTATGCTATTTCTTTGTGATAAATGTAAAGAAATAGTTCATTCACTATCTATATGCTCATGTGATTCACTTGAAGATAGAGAGCCATGCATCCAGTATATTTAATGAAGATAGACCCATTTTAGCAACAATAGAAAATAAGGGATCCTCTGAAGGAGAAGAGAGTACATCCCATGGAGAGAATAAGGGTATCACTGAGAGTGATGATCAACAAGGGACAACCCTTAGACCTGTGGAAGACCCCATGGAGATAGAGATGGGCTTAGATCTCTACAGTAACTCAGCTTGTAGTTCTGATAGTGAGGAAAAAGATCTAGATGAAAGGATATATTTAGAAAAAATTTGGTCTCTACCCTAAAGTAGATCAATGACCTATCAAAGGAACATATCAAGTGAGAGGAGCAACTGAAAATATATGAGTTTGAGAATGCGAAGTTGAGAAAAACAATCGTTTAACTAAATGCTCAATAAGAAGAGGCTAGCAGACTAACTAGGATGTTAACCAATTAGCTGAGTGAAAAGGAAGTTACTGTGAGAGACTACAAAATGAGGTAGTCTCATTGAAACATGACTTAGAAAAGTCAAAAACAGATTTGTCTCAATATCAAAAGTTTGAAGGGAGAAAGAAAGTCTTGGATGAGATGCTTGGCAAGAAAATATCCCCTCTCATCAAGACTGGTGTGGGTTTCAAGGAAAAACCAAGCTCCAAGATAGTGAATGTTGAAGGGTCAACTTCCTATGTAATGGGAGTTCAAAATTCCAACAACAAAAAAGAAAGAAAGGTTGTTGGACAATAATAGCAACATGGAAATAAGCATCAACAAGAGAATAAAATGCATCAATAGAAGGCTAAGAAGTAGCAACAGGAAGTGCAACATAAGAGGGCAAGGAAACTACATGGAGGAGTGCATGAGCAATACAAGTTGTCATAGAAGACATATGAAGAGCCATCAGAGGATCCCTCCTTCTAAAAGATAGAGCCTTCAAAGAAAAGGTAGCCTCTGTCAACATAAGCCTTTTTATGGCTATTGTTTTTCTTGCAATAATTTTGGATGTAAAGCCATAGACTATAGATGGCATACAAGTAAACAATATGTGTTGGGTAGAAGAAACCCAATAATGCACAAAAAGTCTAGTAGAAGGCATGTTAGCCATGATAGGAGTTTTAGCAAGAATGTTGTTAAGAAAGGTAATTCCTCTGCCTCAATCTTAAACCATTTTGAATGCTACAAATATGGTAATCTCGGGCACAAGATAGCTTGCTACAGAAATGAGAAGAAATGGAATGCTTCTCAGCAAATGCATATTAATGCAGTAAATTGGGATTTGAAGACAAGAAGAAAGAATGGAGTTGATAAATATGTCGATTTTAAGCCCATACAGAAATTACCTGCATACAAATTTTAAAACACACAAAACAAACAATGTGAGAGAATAACACATAAAACACATATACATAGAGATTTTCCCCTGGATCCCAAAAACAAGACTACCTAATATAGAGTGGGGTTACCTGTACCCCTCAAACCCCCTGTGACTCCCCCTGCTATGCAATTGGTGCAATGAAGGGGGGGCTCCATCCCCCTTCTAACCCCCTGGTTAACTACGTGGGCTAGTCATGGAAAGAATATAACACAACCCAACATTCTCCCACTTGTTGTTTTCTTTCCATAGGGGTCCATAAGAGAGTTTAATCATTTATCCAACCCTGCAATGCTCATTGTTTCTCTACACCAAGAGAACTTCTCAGAGCTCATAGATTTTGTCAATGCATCTATAGTATTCCTCGAAGTGTCCACCTTTACTAGCAACACCTTTTTGTCTTCTATCATATCCCCCCTTCTAACCCCCCTATTAACTACATGGGCTAGTCGTGGAAAGAATATAACACAACCCCACAAAATACATATTTTTCTTCATTTCTCTGTGTCAAAAGAGAAAGTTGAATAGAGGAGGAACAAATCAAAAGAATGATCCTCCTAATCTTGTAGAAGACCCCTCTGTAAGGTAGAAAGGCTCCAAGTGGATTTGGGTGAAGAAAGATGAGGTGAAAGAGAATTTTCCTTTATTCATGTGCAGTCAAGAGAAGCCCTAAATAAGGGTAAAGAAGAAGCAAGATGGTAATGCTTCTATCAGGACTTGACCTTAGAAGTTCTTGGGGAAGAAGGAGGATGATCTTCTTAGGGGGAGTAGATCCTTTGTTTCTCTTCAATGAAGGGAGATAATGGTCTCAAGAGAGGTCGAATATGTTAAATGCAAGAAGCCAAAAATAATAAACAGAAAGGTTCATCTGATTGTGAAGGTATGGTTATGTTTTCTTGCTAATTACAAGAATAAATGGTGTATTTCAAATGTATCAACATTGAAAAGGAGGAGTGCAGCCAGCATGAAGAGTACACAACAATATCTTATGTTGTGGTAAGAAGATGGGTTGCAATGGAATTGTGGAATGACAGGAATCTCACAATCAAGTCAGGTCAATAGGATCCATCCCCATGTAAAAGAAAGAAAGAATTTGTAGGAGATCAAAGAGCATTAGCTCAGGGGGCTGCTTCGATAAGCAGTAGCAAGCAACAATTGGCAACATCAAAAAGGAATATTACTGAGAAAATGAAAGGTTTGAATCTTTGGTGAAATACCCTTATTTCATTTAAGTTGTAAGTTTGATTATACATAGAAGTCATGTGTTCATGAAACCCAATTGGTGCAATATTTTCATGTCCCTTAACCCTCAATTGGTATCGCTACGTCAATTGGTTGTGTTGGACTCATGATGAGTGACCTTGTGTGCAATTGGACACTTCCTTTTGACAAAATAAATATTAGAGTTTTCCTTGTACAATGTTCCATTTGTATCTTCTCTTTTGGTGCAATTGGTATTAGCTGTGAAGTAGACCTTATTGTAAAGATATTATCTCAAGGGGGGAAGTGGAGATTCTCAAAAATGTGAGCACAGTCTCGAAAGCAACAAAAATAGCGAAGAAGTGCAAGCCAAATGCATCATCATTAGTTTGTATTTGCAGCAGAAAAAATACCATGAGATGTTTAATGGGTATCAATATTTTTTATACAAAAAATGAATTACTGGAGAGAGTGCTCAGCAAGAAGCCATAAGGTGTCCAAAACTGGAAGGACAAAGAAGAGGCATTATATGTTCATTGGGAGCATATCACATATGTCCAATTCATGGAGCAACAACAACGCAACTTTGGTAGAGATGTCCAAGAAGAAGAATGCACATTTCAATGGCTAGACTCTAGTCTTCACAGCCAAGTGATTGCATGGGGAGAGAAGGTAGCTTGTAGCCCCTTCCATTGATGTCAAAGGGAGATAGAAGTTGTGGAGAAGATGTGATGGCATGTGCAAAAGAAAGTAGGCCAATGGTGTCTCATGCAATGAGATGTGTAGAAGAAACATGAGTTTTGGCCATCACATGAAGAGAAGGATGGAGTGTTGCCATCAATGCCAAATGGGGATATTGTTGGATAGTTGGCATTGTCTAGATGGCCAATGGCTTAGTGAAGGAATATGCAAGTGTGTTGGAATTGATGTCAAAATTCATGCTGGGGAGATGTCTTGGGAAGTCGACATTGCCTAACTGTTGGTAGGATCATTGCCTAACTGTTGGTATTGATGTCAACCAGACCAGCTTGGATGCTTGTTGTAACAGATGTTGGTAGTGATGGGATAGGAGGAATATCATGATAGCTACAAGCTTCAAGCAGAGAATCATGATAGCACCAAACTTAGTGGAAAATCCATAAAATTATGAACTATTGTGCTAGTCAGAATGGAATCTCAAGGTAGCTGCAAACTTCTTATAGAGAATCATCAGAGTAGTAGGCTTACTGAAGAAGCCAAAAAATGATGATTATAGTGACGGACTAGATGTTAATCCATCATAGTTGTAGGCTTCACGTAGAATAGTGGTAGAGAATTTGGAGCCATCTTAGAGGTAGCATATGGGCTTAAGGCCTACATCAAACCCTCTCCATTGGAAATTGATCCGGAAGAAATTTCCAATGATATGCAGAAGTCCATAAATGGATTCTTGGTTCAAAAGTTATGGCCTGCTGAATTTGAAGGATTGAAGCCTTAGGAAGGAATATTGGAGGTCTGATTTATTAGAGATTGTATATCGGAGGTCTAGAGATATCGGCACATCACAATATTGTAGTTAGGCATATCGATGATCGCATATTGAAGGTTAGCATATCATTCATATTGGCGATTGGAGGAGATCAGAATATCGACAATCGGAGGATCGAAACTTCTAAAAGTGCAAACCTTTAAAAAGTTGTGATATTGTTAAAAGTTACGATATCATTAAAAACTGTCGGAGAGTGCTGATAAGGATTAACAAAGGATTTCATCGCCAAACCAAGCATGGGTGAGCCATTTTCTCTCTCCTCTAGTAGGACACATGGTAGCATATGATTGGCTCTGATAAGGACACATGGAAGCATGTGATTGGCTCCGATAACGACACATGGCAGTGTCTGGTTGGCTCCGATAAGGTATAGTGGAAGATGACATCACCATGATGTGGCAATATGGAAAGACATGTGGTAGACATATTCAACCATATTGGTTGGTCTAATGGGCCATAATCGGGTGACATGTGTCACCTCTAAGGAGTCGCCACGAGGCAGTGATGATGTCATGTTAGAAGTCGGTGATCAGAGGATTAAGATATTGGAACTTTATAAGAGTTGATACTTGAAAACGTTCTGATAAGGGGGCTCTGATGTGTTGGCACTTGGTTGAGGAAACTAATAGGGCCAAGGGCATAGAGCAAGGCTTAGCACCTAAGTGTTGTGAAGCATATCGGAGGTTGGAGATTTCAAAACTCCGCTTTAATGAATTTTGAAGAAAGTTGTGATATGTGAAGCTTCTGATGTTTTTGGCACTTGTTCATGCAGCCCAGAAAACCAAGGGCACAAAGAAATAACACTAGGAGAAAGGCCCCCGATAGGATTCTAAAGGACTTAGGACCTAAGTGCTATGCCGATAGTCATAAGTAGCAGTCCTATGGTGGAGATGCGATAAGGAGCTAAGCAGAAGGGGCTAAAGTCCAATCAAAATATTCTAATATCACAACATCTTCTTAATAGAGTTACGAGATGTTTGGGCTCTGAAATTGCACTGTGGTGTAAAAGTTTTGATATTGAATAAAGGCATAGAGGAGTTGGTAATTGAAAAAGTTCTAATCTGTCGAAGAATTTGCAACAAAAAATAGAGGACAACATTGGCAGCAGAAATGAAGCTGAGTTCTTCAAGCAAGAAATCTATTGCTTCGCATGCATGAATGGTTGTTGTAAATAAGAACTGTGAAGACCATCCCTGCTTTATGCACTATGACTAGAAACTGACAGGAGACGTTAAAATAGCAACGAAGGCCATACCTAAGTATAGCTGAGAAGTCATGCCGAAGGACAGGTAGTAGAGTCTAGCTTGTGCAGAGAGCCTTAGTGACAGGAGAGTTGCACACAGAGAAGACTGTGCCTGGTGGAGTGTGTCGGTGGACTGAGAATTCATTCTTAGTATGGAGAAACTATGAATTTCCCATTCTCATGGTTAATGCAGTGGCAGAGACCAATATAGACACAACAGTAGATTGAAGGGCCATGCCGAGGTATGCTCACATAGTGTGAACACAAGACAATGTGGAAACATCAATTAGGGGGTGGCAAAGGAACAAAACCTAGGAGCTCAGATGAGAAATGTGGGAGGAATCAAAATAGTTTCTAGATAGCTAAGTGGAAAAGTTTTGTATGTGAGCACTACTATGTGAGGCTAAGTGAGCCTATTTTGCAGAGAAAGGCTGAGAGTGACTAGGTAGAGGTAAGAGACCTCGAGAGTTGTACTACTATGAGAAAGGCCAAATTTTCCTGTGTGTTATGTGTGAGACGAAGTTTCATGTGTTGTTGTGAGTAAGGATAAAGGTGTTTGTGCTGTGTGAGAAAGGCCGGTGGTGCCTATGTAGAGAATGAAGGCCGAGAGTTGACTGTGGGTTATGGAGAGAAGAAGGTTGAGAGCTAACTATATGTTGATGAAGATCAAAGAACAGAGAGTTGTGTGGACTCCAATAAGTGACCTTTGTTGAGTAGATCATTGTGTTGTTGTAGAATGATCAGAGTGAGTAGAGAACAGAGCTGAGATCAGGCAAAGTGGCTACCAATTATAGAGAACATTCAGTTCCTATTTGAGTGTGGGTTGGAGCCTACATACATGGATTTTGTGCTTCCATCTCTAGTGGGTGCTCAAGAATGCTTGGGGGTTGGTGCCTCCAGGAAGTTGGTTCTTACATAAATCCAAGGAGTTGCAAGTTGGTGCTTGTAACAAATCCATGAAGTTGGTGCTTCATATGGTTCTTATGGTAAGTTGGATAGGGATCTACAAAAAGAGGGAGTTGGTGCTTCCTTCTAGTGGGTGCTATAAAACAAACAAAGGGAGTTGGTTCTTCCTATGGGTGGGTGCTCATAAAACAAATTGATGTAACGGAGTAGGTGCTCTTAATTACATCAATAACAACACCAATCGTTGGTGGTTTTTTCCTGAAAGGCTTTCTACGTAAAAACCTTGGGTCTCATGTGTATGATACTCATGGTGTGTATGCTTGTCTGCTGATTTCATGTTGCTGCCATATTACATATTGTTGTTGATTATATGGATGGGTGCCAAGATCGAATAATAAAATTAAATAGGCATAAAATTTTGAAATTATCCTTAATATTAATTCACCCCCCCCCCCCCTCTCAGTATTATCATTTGTTTCCAACAGGGATATTGCATAAAGCCTGAGGAATCCATGGCTATTTTGTTATGAGTCCCAAATTCATGCTTGAAGTATGGCATGAGGGTGATTGGCTGAAGGAAAGATTTGGTTCAGCCAAATCTATGGTTGGGTGGTACATGGAAGTCCTTAACTTGGTTGGCTTTTGAATATGTTAATAAGAGCTCCTTTCCCCTTGTATTATGAGTAATTATACTTGTTATTATGTGGCTTTAATGGTTGTTCTATCATTGTTATTATTATGGTTTTAAGCACGATTTTATGATAGATCTTAGTTATGTCTTACATCATGTTTTGATTATTAATGAGTGCATGACCTTATAGATGATATTGCTACTATTGTGAGAGAACATCAGACCTTCTTGACGATTCTCAGATAAGTATGAGACCCCTATGTTCATAAATTCATTATTAACTTGTTGGGTGTGTGTTGGGGGGGCAACAACCCTCCCTTCGTTGCACGGGGTGCAGTGGGGGGGTCATAGTGGGGGGTGGTAGCCTCTTGTCAGGGGGTTTGTAGGGTGCAGTAGCCACCTTGCATGGGGTCCGAGGCAATGCCCGAGGAAAAAAAAAGACCCTATATTATGTGGGTGGACCTACATATGGTTTTCTGCATGGGTTTCACACATGGTTTTTGGCATGATAATTTTCTGCCCATGGAATTTTGTAAATCCATTCAAGGGAACTACGGTTATGATCTAATCCAAGGTTAATGGATTGGGGTTTATGAATTCTTCGGCATGTATATATATGTATTGTGACATTGAAAGGAACATAATGAAAAATCAATCAAGTAGTCCTGGTTTTGGGATCTAGGGGAAAATCTGTGTATATTTTTTTTATGTTCTCACCATTGTTTATTTTCTATTTTTAGAATTTGTATGCAAATAATTTATGTACAAGGTTAAAATGTAAATAACCTGTAGATTACATGTTCACAATGTGTTTGACGAAATATCTATCATGGTAAGGCCTTGTTAGGTAAAGTTCTTATCTAAGTTTTTCATTAATGGCTTTTTCCTTCTGTAATTCATCATTTTGGAAAGTTATATCAAGTTCTAGGTAGAGGTCTAGATCCTAGCCCTGAAAACGTGGCTTAGATATCGGGATCGCATGCACAAAAATGAGTAAATTAGACTGCAGTTTCTAGGAGGTAGGGTTATCGATGCGAGTGGAGGACTATAGTCACTGGCTTTCCTTGTTATGCATGTGACTAGCAGCCTAGGTCAGTGAAAAAGAAAGTTAATTCAGGGTTTGGGAACCTCGAGTGGTTATCTAGCTTTTGGGGGTCCTATAGCTTCTGAGAAGGGTTAGTAAGGTTTTAGTCTCTCAATTCCACTTTGTACCTAGGAGGTTGAGACATATCATAGTACCTCTTCATCACATATTTATCCCAGTGGACCGGCGAATTTAGGTAAGAGTGGGAGGAGGGTGTTACAGATTGGTATCAAAACGTGGTTCAGCACTTGGACTAGATGGGAGAAATGTGTTTCTCATGCATGCATGAAGGTTGTATAAATTCTTGTTATGTATGCATGGTGGTGGCCATTGTTATAGTCGTGTTAACATGTAGAAGTCGATGATGTTGTTGATGGGATGTGTTTTTCATGAATGCATGTCAGTTATATATGCATGTTTTATGCATGTTAGTGTCTGTATGTCATTATGCATGCATTGTTATGGGAATGGTTGTCATGCATGAGGTCATGGTATGCAGGTGGTATTTTTACGCATGAGGTCGATATATTATTATGATTATACATGTATTGTGCTATTCTGGTTGATCTTGCAGGCGAGATATCCTCCCTACAGATCAGATGAACAGCATGGTGATGAGTACTCCCCTCACATAGCAGACACTTTGAGAATTTTGAAGGTAGAAATAAGAAGTTGCAAAGTAGATAATGACAAAATCATTTAGTCACAAGAGATAATTGCCAAGGAATAAGAGAAAGAAGTAGAGTTCAATGCAATTATTCTTCATAGTTTTCCATACATGTAGAGACAGGGACCACTTAGCATTAGTCATGGATAGGAGGATAGGATTAATGGAGCCTATGGTAGTAGATCTCATGATGGGCATAGGTCGAACAAGGATGATACTGTCAGAGATGGCATATTATTAGACACATTTGATAGGAGAGGCAATGGACATCGGATTTATTCTAGTTTTGGTTCAGATAGGTACCATGTTCATCATTGTTATCATATTTACAAGAGGAATGATAGGGGATATTTTCTGGATGAGTTCAAGAAATCCATGACACCTACATTTGATGGAGAGATGAAGAATCTGAAGGATGCAAAGGCATGGTTTCTTGGGATGAAGAACTTACTTGAGTTTCATGATTAAGCTAAGAACATAAAGGCCATGATAGTTATTTTCAATCTCAAGGGTAAAGAGAACATATGGTGAAAAGATGTGAAGCAGGTCAGAGACACCAAGACAGAGGATTTGAGTTGGCATGAGTTTAAAAGGATTTTGTGAAAGAAGTACTTGTCAAGGAGGTACTATGACGATAAATCCAAGGATTTCTATGATTTAAAGATGGGATCGATGACAAATGAGGAATACATGATTAAGTTCTTGGAGTTATTGAGGTAAGTGTCATATCTAAAGGACGAGAAGGCCAAAGTTTAGAGATTTTTTAGTGGATTACCATTAGCATTTGAGGATTAGATTGAGTATGATGAGCCTTGGTCACTAGAAGAAGCCATTGAGAAGATGAAACATTGTTATGATAAATCGAAGCATAAGACAAAGTCTCAAAAAGGTTGGAAAGGGAAAGACAAGACTAAAGATAAATGGCCACCGAAGTGAACAAGACCTCAAGATGTAGGTTAGAAAGAGAATGTTGTTCCTTACAATAACATTAATGTAGTTGAGAAGGGACATGGTTTCACATCTTGGAGAGAAGAAGAATAGAGGTGGTGGTAGGGGATAGTTGCAGTGTTGGATATGTGGCAAGAAGCATCTCATGCGCATCTCAAGAATAATTTCCTGTCATATCATGGTGGTAGGCCTCAGATATACAATGCACGAGAAGCATAGACAGTTGGGGATGTTGAACAGAACATTCCTCATATATATGAAACATTCGATAAAAGGAAATAAAATAACCAAGAATCTATTATTGAGATGGAATTTAAGCTTTGTGATCAAGTTTTTTCTATTTGGATTGACCCTAGATCTAATTATAGTTATGCTAACACTGACCTGGTGGATAAGTGTGGTTTGAGAAAGGAAGTGCATGTAGAGTATTTGTTGGTGTAGTTGATTATAGGTACTAAGAAAAGAGTTCATCATTAGGTAAGAGCTTATGCATTTTAGTTGAATGGTATGCCTACATTAGTGCATCTGAATTTACTTCCATTGGGATCATATAGTATGCTTATGGGTATGGATTGGTTGTATCTTCACAGGACCAAAGTAGATTGTTATGACAAGGCTATTGAGTGCCTAGATGAAAATGGAGAACAAAGAATATTATAGGGTAAGAAGAAGGCTACATCAGTTAGAATGGTTACAACTTTGTAGGAAAAGTGTAGTCATAGGAAAGGGTGTGTGTTATTTCTAGTGCATATTTCCAATGATAAAGGTAACAATGTTGAGGATGCAGAAGTCTTGAAGAGGTATTTTCTTTTGCAGTATTTTAAGGATGTATCCATAGCAGAGATTTTAGAGTTTCCATCTCATATGGAAGTGGAATTTTCTATTGAGTTGATACCAGGGGGAACATCAACATCAAAGTCACCTTATAGGATGAGCACACAAGAGCTAATAAAATTAAAGTTGCAGCTTAATGAAATGCTTGACAAGGGATACATAAGGCCAATTGTTTCACCGTGGGGTGCATTAGTGTTGTTTGTGAAGAAGAAGGATGGAAATATCAGGTTGTGTATTGATTACATGAAACTAGGCAAGGTGATGATTAAGAATAGTACCCTTTGTCCAAGATCGATGATTTGCTTGACCAATTGAAGGGAGCAACAATGTTCTCGAAGATTGACTTGAGATTTAGATACCATTAGGTATGCATTAACTAAGAGGACATCTACAAGACTGATTTTTGGACTAGGTATGGGCATTATGAGTTTCTTGTAGTTCCTTTTGGTTTAACAAATGCTCTAGCTATTGTCATGTGTTTGATGAATAGCATGTTGTGTCCTTATATAGAAACGTTTGTGATTGTATTCATTCATGATATATTGATATATTCTAAGAATGGTGAAGATCATGTCAAACACTTAGCATCAGTATTGATATTGCTAAGAGAGCACCAGTTGTATGCCAAACTTAGCAAATGTAGTTTATTTTAGATAGAGGTACATTACTTGTGACATGTGGTTTCCTAGGAAGGTATAGCAGTGGATCTAGAAAAGATAAGAGCTATCATGGAATGGGAAACTCCTAGAAATGTGGATGAGGTTAGATCGTTCATGGGGTTAACATATTACTATAGGAGTTTCATCATGAAATTCTCATAGATTTCCTATCATATCACATCATTGTAGAGGAAAGGAAAGAAATTTGAATGGATAGAAGAATGTGCAGCTAGCTTTGAGAAATTGAATGAGTTGTTGACAAATGCTCTAGTTATAAAGATTGTAGATTTGGATTAAGAGTTTGTGGTGTGTAGAGATTCTTGCAAGAGAGGACTTCGTGGAGTCTCGATGCCAGAGGGACAGGCGGTATGATGTGAACCAAGGAAACTGAATGAGTATGAGAAGAACTATGTGACACATGATCTTGAGTTGGTAATGATAATTCATGCATTGAAGATGCAAAGACACTTTCTTCTTGGTAGGAGGTTCATTTTGATGAGTGATCACAGTGAGATGAGGCACTTGTCTAACCAACCTAATATGAATGCCAAGAAATCTAGATGGTTGGCCACGATCGATGAGTTTGACTTTGAGATCAAGTACATTAAACGAAAAGAGAACAAGGTTGCAGACACTCTTAGTAGAATAGTGCAGGTAAATCATATTGCATATATGAGTTCATATGGGATAGATTTATAGGATCTAGTCTTACTGGCAGGACAACAAGATGATAGGTATAGGGATATTAGGCACAGGTTACAACAATAGGGTACAAGTGATCAAGATGTGGACTATTGTCTCACAATAGATGGTTTGGTCAGATTTAGGGAGAGGATCTATGTGTCGAACAAAAGTGAAATCAAGAATCTTATCTTGACAGAATTTCATGTTAAGTCATATTCTAGTCACCCAAGATATCAGAAGACATTGGAAGCGTTGAAGAAATTCTACTATTAGACAAAATCTGAAGAAAGAGGTGCCATAATTTGTGGCTAGCTGCTTGGATTGTCAATGGGTAAAAATAGAATGTAAGCATCTATGTGGTATACTACAACATATTATGATTCCAGAGTGGAAATTGGAGGTCCTTTCCATGGATTTCGTTGCAGGTTTGCTAAGGACATCTAAACAACATGATTCCATCATGTTTTTGGTTGACAGGTTGACTAAGGTAGCTCATTTTATTCCAATCAAGTACACTTATTCATCTATTGAGGTTTCATAGGTCTTCATCAGGGAGATAGTGATATTTCATGGTATTCCTAAGAAGATTGTGTCCAATAGAGATGCCAAGTTCACTTCCATGTTTTGGAAGGATTTAATTGCATGTTTGGGTATAGAGTTGGTCTTCATTACAACTTATCATCCACAAACATATGGACAGATAGAGAGGGTTAACAAGATTTTGGAGGACATGTTGAGAATTTATGTTACACATTAGAAACAAAAGTGGGAAGAGTACCTTCCACTAGTTGATTTTTATTACAACAATGGGTATCAGGAGTCGCTAAGGATGAGTCTGCTTGAGGCACTATATGGGCAGAGTTGTAATACTCCCATCAATTTGAGTGATCTAGTGAACAAGGTGTTGATAGGACCAAACATGTTGGCAGAGATGGAACAAGAAATGCAGGTTATCAAGAAGAGTCTAAGGCCAACACAAGATAAACAAAAAATTTATGGAGATCAGCACAGGGAATTTAAGGAGTTTCAGGTTGGGGAGCATGTGTATTTACACATTAAGCCCAAGAAGAAATCCTTCAGGATTGAGTCATGTGTGAAGTTTTCACCTCTGTATTGTGGGCCTTTCGAGATCCTCGAGAGGAATGGAATAGTGGCCTACAAGCTTGCACTTTCTCCGACAGTGAAATTCCATGATGTTTTCCATCTTTCAATGCTTAAAATATATGTGAAAGATGTTTATCATGTGATTGATTGGTCTACATTACAGGTCGAGTCAGAAGGAAAATTCCAGCTAGAACCTCAGTGCATCTTGTAGCGGAAACAACTCATGCTGTGGAACCGAGCAATCGAGAAATTTAAATTGCAGTGGAAGCACTTTGGTCACGATGAAGATACATGGGGGATGATTTATCAGATGTGGGCTATGTATCCTTCATTTTTTTCTAGTTGTGGAAAAGTGGTTTTGGTATATGTATATATTTATGTATGGTGGTTATTGTAAATACCCCGCTAAGTTGTGTTATAAAGCTCCAATAGGCAGTATGGTTCTCATGTTGTCATGTTGGTTTTATTTTTAGAAGCTTGTTCATTGTAAATACTACATCGAGCTAAGTCATAAAGCTCCATGGGAAGTATTTTTTGTTCTTCAGTGGTCTTGTTGGTTGTAGGTGTCATAGAAAATTGAGTATGGTTTCCCCTTAAGGAGGAGGGGTTTGTAATAGCCATAGGTTAAAATTTCGTGTAATAAAGTTAACAAAGGAAAAATAAGACCAAGGTCATGGGACACATATTCCAAGCTAAATGTTGGGAAAAACATCCCAGTGAGTGTTCATTTGCTTTATTATGGCTAAGGAAATTGGCAAAGGCATTGGAAAATGATTTAAAAATGTAAAGACGCATTGATTGGCATTTTATTTATGAAATAAAGGAAAATAAGAGAAAAGGAAGGTGAACAGTCACAAGTTGCATGTGAGGAGGAAATTGAAGGAAAATAGAGGAATTTGAAGAAAATAAAGGCCTCATTGATAAAAAGGATTTTGAGGATCAATTCACAAGCTTTTGTTAGTTCGGTTTTGGGGCTCTCTCTCTAATCTCTCTTTCTCTCATACTCTTGCACACTTAGAGAATTTCTAGAAAACTCTAGCATTTGAGAAAGGAAGGTAAAGGAAGGACAAGGAAGCAATAAGGGAAGAAAAGATCAAGCAAAGAAGAGGTGGATTAAGTGGCTACAATGGAATTAATTGTAGCTATCAAGTTGCATGCATGACTTCCTTACAGGTTTTGAAATGCATGGTACATGCATGTGTGTATTTGGTCCTATTGCTATCATTGGCATGGTTTTTTCCAGGTGTGACAGTGGTTTCAGACATGCCTTTCCATTTCCAGATAGCCATGGTATGATGGGGTTCTTTCATTTGGTTGGGGTTTGGATTGCTAAATAGTTTTGGAACCAGGTGAGGTTGTCTCAGGAAAATTCCCAAGGGCCTAGGAATCCCTAAACCATTAATGGAGGGATACATGGTAAATCATAAGGGTGGAGAAATGAAAATTCCTCAAGGTATTGGTGAATAAATATGGAGGCATCCAAGCTTGTTTAGGGCCTAGTTATCCCTTGACCGGTTTTGGCAGGATCATGGTAGAGCCTAGTAGTGTATGTTTATTTTTTGGTTTAAGAAGCCCTTGACCAATAATGGTGGGATTTCGATAAGGCTTGGTTATATAGATGAGGGTTTCAGTCCTAAAAATTCCTTTATCGGTAATGGCGGGATATGCAATAAATCCTAAGGAAGCAAAGTTTGTTTTGTTGTGAGTCCCACATTCATGATTAGAATATGGCACAAGGCTAATTGGGTAAAAGAAAGGTTTGGTTCAACCTAATCTATGGTCGGGTGGTACGTGGAAGTCCCTGACTTGGTCGACTTTTTCATATGTTAATAAGAGCTCTTTTCCCCTTGTATTTTAGGAGTATTTATACTTATTATTATGTGGCTTTAATGGTTATTCTATCATTGTTATTATTCTTGTTATATGACAGTTATAAGAATGGTTTTATCACAGAATTTAGTTATGGCTCTCATCATGTTTTTATTACTAAATGAATGGTTAATTAATGCATGAGTAATATATCATATTTTAGCTATTGTGAGAGGGAATTAGACCTTCTTGACGATTCTTAGATAAGTATGATACCCCTATGTTCAAATATGCATTCATAACCTCTAGATTACATGTTCACAATGTGTTTGATGAAATGTCTATCATGGTCAGGCCTTGTTAGGTCAATTTCTTGTCTAGTGTTTGCATTAATGGCTTTTTCATTGTGTCTTTCATCATTTTGGAAAGTTCTATCAATTTCTGGGGAGAGGTTTGGATCCTAGCCCTGAAAAAGTGGCTCAAATCTTAGGGTCGCATGCATAGAACTGAATAAATTAGACTACAATATCTAGGAGGTAGAGTTATCCATGAGACGAGAGGCCTAGAGTCATTGGATTTCCATGTTATGCATGCGACTGACAACCTAGGTCAGTGAAAAAGCAAGTTAACTTAGGGTTTGGGCACCTGGAGTGGTTGTTTAGCTTCTGGGGGTCATGTAGCTCCTAAGGAGGGTCAGCAAGGTTTTAGTTTATCCATCCACTTCCTTAATTTTACCTAGGAGGTTGAGTCATATCATATTAACCCTTCATCACATATTTAACCTGGTGGACCAATGAACTTGGGTAAGTGTGGAAGGAGGGTGTTACAGAAAGTAACAAAAAAACCACTCAAGCTTCAAAATACCTTATTCTTAAGGAAATACTAGGTTGATCAATGGGTGCCCTTACTAGATGAGAGATGACTTCCTTGATTTACCTCTTGATAAGTGATTTTAAATGAGCCACTATGTCGCTATCCTACACTTTTTAAACCTACAAAAATAATTAAAAACACAAAATACCAACAAGCCAAAGTGCCCTTTGATGCCACGTCCAACAAGTGTGGAAATGCACTATATCACTAGATTTGTGGGTGGGGAAGCTTGGTAATTGAGTCAAAAATAATAAAAATAACCCAACACTTTAGATCTAGAAATAAGATGAAATTTTCAACCATCTAGAAACTAATTTTAGTGAACAATGTTTTATTCCTTGTAGGGTCAATGCTTAGAAATTTTTCTAGCAAGAAATATGCAATTTACAACAAGCTGGAAAATACATTTTAACCCAAAAATTTAATAATGAACAATATAAATAAAATATGGAATGAAATAACGGGTAAAAGTATGTACTTGTTCAAATGCTTAAGGTTTTTTTCCATATTTTAAAAACTTGTTACGACAAACTACAGATCTATGAAAACAAACACCAGGAAAACACCCTTGTGAAGTGTACTTTTAAGTGCATAAACAAGAGGGAAATAATTTCTTTAGATATAAGAATAGATATTAAACCAAAATTCCAAGGATGTACTAACTTTTTAAGATAAAATTTTGGCACAAGCTAGAAAATATTTTTGTATAAATAGAAATAAAAATGAATAGATTGATTTTTTGAATAAATTATTGTAATGATGTGACCTACTGTGGCCATTCTTTTATGTGTACAATCAAGCTCAAAACCCCCTCCTTTGTCAATTATGAAATTTTGACTTGAATAAGGATATCATAATATTGGAAATAAACCCTTGATCTAGTCAAGAATAGGATTACAATCAATAAATTCTACTATGAAAGATATCTCTATTTCAAAGTCTCCAACCATTAGATTAGATATTTCAAAATGTGAAATCAGAGTCTTGCTAAAGGAAACCAAAAAAAAGTTTTTCTAGCAGTGGAATGTGATAAACACCATACATCAACAAAGGGGAGATGGAGGTTATAACCTTGACCTCTCCTTCGATGTGACATTATTTCCCCTTAATGGATTAACTCAGTCACCTTGTATTAAAACTGTAAAATAATTGCTATTCCTTTAACTCTCATACAATAGGAATGAAGAAAAATAAAATTCTTAATCTCAACCCCAAAAATTACATTGAAAAGGAAATTTTATATGGCATGTGATCTCACTGTTCAACAACCACCTATTTGTGAGGAGGGTCTAGCCTTATATGGGTTTCCTTTGCATTGACTAGTTCATCTTGTTTGATTTGATTTGAGGAGAACCAATTATTTTAAAGGTGGTTTGGTCCAGTTAGGAGATGGTTGACCCACTTAAGATATGCAAAGACTACCTTGAAGAGGCTCAATTTGGATGAGGAGCTTAACATTCACCTTGAAGGAGAAATGACTTGCTTGGAGGATGATATGTTTTCCTTTATTTGTGCTTGAGGTATTTTATATGGTTAAGCAACACCCACATGCTTCTAAATACTTGGGAATTGAACCCCAATGACTAGTTTGTGGTTGTTTGACTAGAAAATTATTTTCTTAAGCAGGACAATGTTCACCTTTAAGAGGCTAGCATTCACCTCGAATAGACTAAAAGTCATAATGAATGGGTCAACATCCACCTCGAAGAGGCTTGGAATGGTTTAATGGTCTTTTTGTCTTGCAACATTGCATTTAGCCATCATACTAACCTTAATGTTTAGCTTGAAGAGATCAAATTCTCTTGCATGGGTTTGACCGTGGTCTAATGCAATAAACATCTCGTTGATTTTATCCCTTGCATGGGTTTCAATCTCCATGAAAGCACATGTAACATCCAAATCAACCATCTTTCAACCAAGTCCACCATAGAAGAGAAATTGGCCACCTTGGAGGCTGAATTTTGGTTGACAATATCTATTTTGGACCCAATATCAATATGGCATGGTTTGAAGGTGTTTTTCTAGTCATGTTTATCATTTATCAATTTTTTCCTAGGAACTATGGTGCCTTGAAAATTGCATTAGCTCAAGAAATGTGAAGTTCCTAAAGAAGTGTGAGATGCATTACGAACTGTGAGGTTTCCATGTGGAGAACTCAATATACCACAAGCAAGGAAATGCATAGAAACTCTATAAAGCATGACAATGTAGGAAATATGTAGGTGTGTGTAAAACCATGGGTATAACAATCCTTGCATAGTACAATCATCACTACATACCAAACAAGTGGCTCCCATAAACCATGTATCCTAGTATCCATATATCCAAGTGGGCAATAAAAGGGACCAAGCATGGCCAACCATGAAAATGTCATAGTATACCACATACATAATCACCCACATGGCCGACAAGGATTTTGGACTTACACACTATTTTAGTCTTACAGTGGTGTTGTCCATAAAAATGTATGGTACCTCTTAGAAGGTAATAGGGCCCTAAGGCCTTAACAACTTGAAAAAAATAATCTTGGTGGTATTAACTTGCACAAGCTTTTAATATATGGCATTTATTTAATCACTTCTTCTTGTCCACTTAAACAAAGGCTTTCATTCTTGACCCTATGTTCATATATAATAGGATTTACAATCCCTTTGCATCTATTTCCCATTATTTGGACATCATAGCCCATATGTTTCATTAGCTTCGAAGTTATGCCTCTAGTATGTTTTTAAAAATTATTAAAGGGATATCCTAAAATATATTGAGAAACATCCTTGGAAGGTGAGATTACCATGGTTGTCTTGGTCGTGGTGTTGACTTCCATAATAATTATGGAAGGTGATTTGGCTTCCTTGGCATATTGGATAGCTACTTATCACTTGGCCAATAATTTTCATTCACTTCCAATTCTTGGTATAGCTAATAAATCATCTAAGTGACCCTTTACTCTTGTTCTCCATTGAGTTATATTCGCTTCCCTCCCAATTGCAAGGGTTTAACCATTTTGTTGTTCTGATTTTCTCTTATAGTCATATACGAGTTGTAACATTAGACCAATGGTTCCTTTAATAAATTTTAACAATGTTTTTGGTCATCTAAAGGTGCTCTTCCAAGTCTACCATCATCTTTCCAAACTTTTATATTTTCTCCTTCAAGTGTCAATTCTCCTCTTGGATCTACACATTAACATCCCTTAGATATTTGAACCTTTATATTTTTAGTGTTTGGCCCATATTTTTTTTGTATTTCTCCTCATATTGTTACCATCTTATTTAATTTCATGGATTCAACTACTTTGATACCAATGATCCCTCCTCCAAACTTTATAAAAGAGAAAAATCTTTGAAATTTTTAAGTCAATGGTTTATTGGTAATAAACTTGAATCACATTGGAAAAGGGTCTCATTTTGGCCATAAGAACATGAAACAAACCACTTGTTGGTTTGAATTCAACAAAAACATTATATTAGAGGATATCTTGCTTGATGGAAAACAATAAAAGAGATGGACAAAAAAATGAATCTTGATAAGAAGGAGGTAGTGTCATAAATGATTAAAAACCCAAAACCAAGAAATTTGCTCTAAGGTTAGAGGATGAGGAAGATTTGAGCCTATACATGGTGAACAGAGATTGCCTCTGAGCAAAAACATCTACAAAAATAATGTTAAGAAGTATGAATACATGAAATATCCAATTGTGAGTATATAGCTCCAATTTATAATAATTCCTAAGAATAAACGAAATCAATACTATATGGAGTTGAGAAAGCAAGTTGAAAAGCTCCTTCTATAAAATTTATCAACACATGAATTATATGGAAGGCACAATTTCATAACAAGTTCCTTTATTGCAAAATACAACATTTATAATGTTATCATCTATTATTCATATCATAGCTCATTTAATACAAATGAACTAAGTAATTATTATAATCGCAGATTAAACATACTAGTACACTTATTGGTAAGTATTATCGATGGAAATAGTTTAATAGTTATATTATTCATACCAACACAACAATAAATATGTAATTGTCAACTTTGAGTCCAAATACATTAAATAAAATAACAAGTACTTATTTACTAAGAACTACAACTAATAAAAGTGAATACATATAAATAAAAAAACAAGGTATCATTCATTGTTAAATATTGTAGGAGACTCTAAACTCTTGATTCAATATTATTTCCAAATTCTTTGCATCTCGCCTTCATTGACAATTTTTGCAAACTTGCTCGAATGACACTGAATCACCAGTGAACAACCTTGCCTACTCCTTGGATATTGGTATTCCCTGCATAACCAAAATATGTGATGGGGATATAGAAGGAAATGGATGAAACTAGCCAAGTGAAGAGAGCCTAGCCAAGCTCAAGAGGCTTCCACTCTAGAAAATTTCTCTACTCACCAAACTCTCAATAATGCTCAAACTAATCACTCAACATAAGTTTTTGCATTAGGATAATTATCTAGCATTAGGGTGTATAATTTGTCCATGTCCCTCTTAAGTAGTCCTCTTTTCATAGGATTTTCATTATTGCCACATGTGTTTCCATGAAAAATTAATAATTTCTAAATTTCTAAATTCCTTCATGTATCATTTGTTATGCATTTTATTTTCTTAATTTATTTAAAAGGCTATTTTTCCTCACCCATTATAAGTTTCTTAAACTTTCTATTAGTTGTCCCTTGATCCCACTTCACTTTTCCTATTTTAGTGCTCATTAGCTTTTTAACTTCAGTTAATTGTATATGTGTTATATCATGTTTCTAAATTCCCCTTCTTTTCCTCTAACTTTCAAATTTTTGTTGTGATTCCATTTATATGTCTCCTCCCCTCATGGAGAATTCTCATGGAATAATATTGTTAATTAATTATTTGGTTTATATTAATTTTATGCACATTCCTTCTTTAAATTTTAACCCATAGTTTAAGTGTATTATTGTTGTCTAACTTAAATGGGATGTCTTTCATATTTGTTTTATGTTTGTATAATATTTAATTTATTTATTCTAAGGCATTCACTTAATTTCTCTCAAGTTTAGTATTAATAAACTACCTTAGTTCTTTTGTCCCAATCCCTTAGCATTTTATTAAAGTACCAAATCACTAATTATATTTTACATGTAGATTTTAAGGGATTTAGATATTTATTTAAGTTCTTTTTTTTTATTTTCATGATACCAAGGATTTTAATTCATCAGTGCCCTTATGGAATTACTTTACAAAATACCAAGGGTAATACAATCATTTCCCTTAATGTACTTGTGATTATTTGAGGGAAACATCAATGCAATAATGGAGATAGTGGTTAACTCTAGGGTTGTTATTGTTGAGAGACAAATGGTGATTGAGGATTAAGGTGTCTACCATAATGTATGCACCTTAGTTATACATCATGAGTGGATGAATTTATGGTCCAACCCTCACTGCATCATGCAACCTCAAGGTGAAATTTCCCTACACCTTCCAAGTTACCTAAGGAAAACTTGGCTAGTAGGTGAAATCAGGGAAAATGTTCCATCACCCCAAGAAAAATTAAATTCCTTCATAATTCCCCATTTGTTAGAAAAATTATATATTATAGAGAAATGGAACACATAAAATATATTGTAGAAATATAAACACAGAGAACGCATAAAACAAGAGAGACACAGATATATGTGGTTCACCCAATTTGGTCTACGTCCACGAAGAAACAACTAGTCCTTCCTTTTATATTATCCAGCAAAATGAAGAGATACAACCTACAACAGATCCATTGTCATTCTCTCTTCACTCTCACACAATCTCCTCTCTCTTTCTCGCTCAGAATACGGATCTACATAGACGCAATACAATTCCCTCATATATAACGAGGGGTTGTCTTCTAGGGAAAACAACCCTAAATTAAACATAACTTCTACCGTCAGATCCTTGCCTAATGAACGACCCAGATTGACTACAAAATTACAACATTTTACACGGCAATTTTAAATCTTTTTTTAGCTTCGAGGGCACTACCCCCGATCCCCAGCAAGGGGGGGGGGCTCCCAAGGATCGCAACCGCCACCCCTTGGACCCTCCTTGCAGTGTACATTTTATGGGAAGCGTTGCCACCACATTATGAACTAGGTTCCAATGTGGTGATACTTCTAAATAAAGAAGATAATTAGGCTCCACACCAAACAATATTCCACTTGGAGATAGATTATAGCAACTCCACTGCTGCTTCATTAGCTAGACAATGACTCCACTTTGGACCTGCCTGTTTCTCATATTCTTCATCATACTTGAAGACCAATTGTTAGCTTGATGGGCCCTAACCCAGTTTTAGCATTTGTCAGCTAAGCAAATCCCTACACTACTGGCCCTTTCGGCATCAATCCACAGAGTGTAGGCTAAAGTCTCACCTAAAGTAGTATGGTGGGATGCAGGAACCAAGTTTCCACACCCTGAGATGGTTGTGGTGTAGGTTTTTCACTTTAACTGCACCTTTGTACAGACCGATAAGCCTTTGGGGCTTCTCAATGTACTTCTCTATTAGTCTTTCAGAACCTCCATGAAGGTCCACAATCGTCCTTCGGATAACCCTAACAAGCAATCTCAGCACTTACGCACCTCTGTAACTACTTTGTTGTATAGTTTCCTGAATTATCTTAAGTGTTTGCCAATTCTATCATGAAATTAAGATTTTATTCATGTAAACAAATATCTCTACTTGTGTTCATATAAAAGAGGAAAACATATATATTCGCGCATCAAATTAGCAATAAAACATAAACCTAGTGCTTAACATAACATAATCATATGCAATTAATAGAAGTAAACTGCACAGTAATTTCAAAATACTTCTCTTTATTGATGGTTCAAATTTCCCAGTATAGACTCTAATTTCCCTGCGCACATAGATTTAGGGGTCCACACATTCAACTGCGGACTTCTACCCTAGGCCTCTACGCACTCAGCTACAGAGCCTCTTTCCTATGCTAAGACTCTCCCTCTTAGCTCTTTACAGACTCATCAATGACTCTATCTATCTATGAACTGACTAAACTATCTTAGACTCCTCTAAGACCTCCTTTTAATACAATCCCATGGTCCGTGGACCAAGGGCGGATCTCATCAAGCCGACACAACCTATCTAAACTAAGGGTGGGAACCATTTTTTATTCTTAATATCTTCGAGCTCTACGATTAAAAAAATGTAGAGACTTTACATTTCTTTAGACCAAAATTCGGGCTTTCTGCCGCAAAACTTGGGCTTTTAACCCCAAAATTGACCCCCGAGGGGATCCATTCCAAATAGGCCCCCAACACAAACATGGTGGCTCGCCCTCAAGTTACTCGGCTGGCACGAAGATCTTGTCGCAAAGACCTCCCAACGCCACTTGGACTACTGCAACTTTGGCAGTGCACTGTGCTATCATCTACTTCATCTCCTCAACTAGCTGCTCCATCACTAGCCCTATACTATCTAATTGTATCTTCTACTAAGTTTCCTGCAGACCAGCCAATTTTCCTTTGATGGTGGTAGTGAGTGCATAGGCTTCATCAAGCCAAGGCCCTATTTTGGCCTTGAGGATGCTCTCTTTGTGCCGTGCTGCATCCACCTACTCCTTTAGTACCTTTGCCTCCTGCACCTTCTCTAGCCTCTGCGTAAGGGCGACGGTGTGTGTTGTCTCTTTGACTTCATCATATCTCTGGTGCATCTCCCATGCCTCTGTTTCTAACCTTTGCAAGGTGGGATCCTCCTGCAAATTTGTAACCACCTCGAGCACCTACTTGAAGAACATGGTGCACTCCTTCACTGTGTTGTTCACTACTGCCACAACGTCTTTCATATATGTCTTGCTCTACTCTCTCACTTCTGGTGGGGTTGAAGGTTTGGCCTTCAACTGTAATTCTATAATCTTGAGGTTCAGGTCAAACTCAACCTTCACCAACTCCATTCTAGCATCACGCACTCTGACAGCGAGCTTCCAAATTCTCACATCTACTGGCTCATCATCGAGAAAATATAGCTTTGGGACAAACCTGCATGCCTCAGCCACTACCTTGGTCGTGTGCTCATTTTTGTATGTGATCGCTTTGACAAGGTTAACAACATAATATCTGTGTACAGTCATCTAGGCGTTGTTGACTTTCTGTTCATTGATTACCTGTAACGTGTGCTATTCGCGGGCCCGAAGTTCTGCGATCACGCCATCCTGCAAATTGTGAAGCACCTCACTAGGAAGCGTAGACAATTTGAGCCCAACTCCTTTGAGGGCACTGAAAATGGGCCTGCCATCTTCAGTGTTTGTGGCTAGCACTCCCTCCATCATCATTATTACCTGGGGATCCATTGTACGCACCATCCTCGTTGCTTCTGATGTGTTGGGCACCAAACTAGTTAACATCGCGTTGCTTCATCCCACACTAGTTTGGATCTGTGACACCTAGATCTACAGCTCATGCATACTTATCTGAATGGCACCCAAGGCCTACTTCTATTGTAGCTCAAACTGTTTCAGCAGTTCTGCAGTGGCATCCCTTACTGTGTCACTGATATCATTTAAATCACCTTCTGTTAAGAGGATCAAATTGAGAGAAGTCTTGTTGGCCTTAGACTTCTTTCGTGGCCCTACCTACTCTGGATCTCTATTGTGCTTAATATGGAATGGAGTAGTCTCTAGGTCTGTTCCTCCCTGGTTCGACTGTTGTTCCTCCTCCTTTGTCTTCGAGGAAGGTGACTTCTGACTCCTGACAGAGTTGTGCTCCTCTTCTTCTACCTATCCTCCAATCTACTTCATGGTGGAGCACTCTGCCTTGGACTTGTCCTAGGGGATCTAGGAACTTCTATCGATAATTCAACACTTTCAACCTTCAAGGCAACTCCCTCAGCTTCCATTACTACCTCCGAGGCAGTTCCTTCAGTTGTCATTGCTTCTCCTGCACTCACGGTTTTTGCGGGGGGCGACATAATGCTAGACAACAACTCTTGCATCTCCATTGGTCATTTCATAAACATTGAACTCACTATCAGGGCTTCAAAGATCTCAAGGTTCATAAGCCCCTGAGAGCTTAATACCTGAATTCTCAAAATTCCAAGTGTTTTTCGCTAGGAAGCCACCTATAATTTATAGGCATTTTCGAATTCAAATCTGTTAAATTGGCAACTAGGGCCAAACTCCATGTGGATCAGCTTATTTATGGCAGCTGATATTTTTATTGGATCCCTCTCGTCGAGAGGTGTAGGATTGATCCAAAGATCATCCGATTCCGATAAGTATTTATGGAGATATGAATTTATTTTGTTTATATAATTATTATCAAGCCGACCAGCACTTGAGTAGGCTCAGAAGCCCAATAGACGTGACTATTCATCATCCACGTTTTAGTATAAATTGGTGAGGATTTGAAGTCATTTCACTCAGGTATCCTTGAGGTGATCTCCTCTCCACGTCTGGGTTTTTGGAAGGAGAGAACCAAAAGATACGCTGGCCCAAGGGTGATGCCCTAACTGCAGGAGCCGCAGTAGTCACAGTGAGCCGCAGGAGCTGCAGTAGCCGCAGGTAGCCGCAGTGAGCTGCAGTGAGCCGCAAGCGCCGCAGTAGCCGCAGTGATCCGCAATCCTGAAGGAGACTAGGACGCAGTCAAGGGAGGCCTATATGTTTCCTACAGAAGCTCTAAACGGCATCATAAAGAAGCCCTATTCACTGTTAAGAAAGCCCTAAATCTGCAGTGATATAGAGGGCTGAAATCGCAGTCAAATGAAGGGTTAGCTACAGCAAGAGGAAGCCCTTGCCACAACAAGGAAAGGACTAATCAACAAGGTCATTTGAGGACTGTTTCAACGGTCCGAGTTGCTGATTGGAAGGCCGAGGCCCTGATCTTTGAGGCCGAGGTTAGGAGGACTTGCTGGAGGGTGGACAGTCCTTATGTTGGGCTTGAACCTGCTCTAAAGGAGCAGCATGGAGGGCAGAATCTCATTGGAGGACTGTATGAAGGCTAATCACTGTCTATAGGTGGACTATGGGGTCTATTGTAGGTGTTGTAGCACACTGAAGATTGCTGCCCTAACCAGTAATACAGCAAACCACAGTGCTGACATGTTGCAGCAGTGTTTAGTGAAGGTCTACTAGATTGATGAATTCCAAAAGGGTATGCTACAGCACTCTTAGATATTGTTTGAAGACTGTCATAAGGATTCAGGGCTGCATCAAGTGCCCTAACTAGAACAGTCATCATTAGCAGAATGATATCAATATTATGAGCAGCATTTGGGCTGATTGAGCTAGCTGTTGGAGGCTGAAGTTGACTAGGCCTGACCAAGCCATTTAGAGGAAGATTCTGTTCTGTTTGACCAGCATTGACTTCTCTGGTCAATGCTTTACTGCTGCTGTCATAAAATATCAGATTTGTATATTTGTACTATCTCTCTCTCTCTGTTGAACTTTGAAGATAAAAGAAGATTTGATCAAAGGGTTTCCCCACACTTTGTGGGGTTTGTCCCTGGCTTGCGCCATATCTTGTGTCCTCTTGCGTTGGCTTGTCTTCTGCGATTTATATTTATGTTCTATCTGTAGTTTATCTTAATGCTGATGTGATTGCTAACTGTGAAAATTTAAATAAATTGCTCCAGCATAGAACATGCCTAAAAATTAACATGGTATCAGAGCTGAGGTGAAGACAATGCCCAAGCAAGAGTGAAAGAGCAATCACTGAAGACAGTTGGGACAAGATAGAAGGATCAATGGGTTCCTCATAATTCACCTAGGGTGAAGTCAAAGCAGAAAATGTTATCAGAATGGTGTAGCGGAAGTTTCTGATGGCCCATCTAATGATCCCTTCATTGGGAAGTTCGGTTCTAAGGGTGGAAGGAAAGGCAGATGCCTTGTTGAAATAAGTTCAGCCGTTATGCGAAAAGAGTGTCCGAATGGTAGAGACACATCTCTTGGTGAAGATAAAAATCATTCCTGGGACATCTTCAATGATTAAAGGAATGACTGGTAATGCAGGTCATCAAGGAAATGGTCGACTCTTCCACGAAAGCAAGAAACCCCAGAACCTCTTTTATGTACCTGATTGCAAGAAGAACCTGATGTCCATCTCCGAAATGGAAATCTAAGGTTACAGGGTGGCACTTATCAATGGAAAGGTACGTGTTTGAAAATATATCTTGTTAAGATGTTTTGAGTTCTGGGTTGTATCAAGTTGCAGGAAGTCCACTGGGGACCATGCTTGTTGACTCAGCACCGGAGGTCTGTGAGTCAGATGGTGACTTGGATGCCTGAATTCAAAAAGGAGCATGCAGGTACTTGTCTGAAATGTACCGAAGGAAAATATTATAAGGGGACCATTCCCCTCATGCAACAGGTCCACAGGCTTGGAACAACCTGAGGAGTTTGAGACTCATGATCGGGAATCTCATGTACACAGGTGGAAGAAAGCCCTCTATGGCTTGAAGCAAATCACGTCGGGCGTAGTATGAGAGGATTGATAGCTGTCTAATGCAGCGGAGATTCACTAGGAGTGAAACCGATCCAAACCTTTACTCGAAGGTTGTGGATGATAAACCTCTCATACCGGCACCTATGTCTGACAGGTGTAGACCCTCTCATTTATAGGAGATAGAGGGAGTTGTATTTTGAATGTGGAAAGATAATCTGCAAGCCTGTGACTACCTCAAGGATCTTAACTTTCAGAAGTTATATGGTAGTGATGTCGGACCTGATTTGGGAAATGCCTCTGAGTTTCATAAACTCATTCGCGTTGATGTTCTTGGAGAACCTCCGTCCGGACATATGCGTTGCAGTTAGCATGGTGAGCTCATATTTGGTTGAGCCTCACTGGATTGGTGCCAAGAATCTTCTGAGATATCTTTAGG